>JAWPHD010002796.1:0-240779 GCA_037043455.1 Cyrtodaria siliqua | reverse complement strand
GATTCACTAGCGGATCCAGGGGGGGGGGGGGGGGGGGGGGGGGCACCCGGCCCCCCCCCCCCTCCCCCCCTAAAATTTCGGGATCATACATGTATGTCCATGTTACTGTAGATATATATCAAACAATTTCGATGCAGGCCCTCAGTATTAAAAATGTCTCGCTCGCTTCGCTCGCTCCACGCATAATGACTAATGAGTGGTTTAATTAACACACTGTTAAATCCTTTTATTTGAAAACGGACTTTTTTTATTCATACATGTCCATGTTACTGTAGATAAAATATCAAACACTTTCGATGCACGCCCTCAGTAATTATTTTTTTCGCTCGCTTCGCTCGCTTGACGCATAATGGCTAATGAGTGGTTTTAATTAAACAAATTGTTAAAAACCTTTTATTTTAAAACGGACTTTTTTATTCATACATGTATGTTCATGTTACTGTAGATAAAATATCAAACAATTTCGATGCACGCCCTAGTATAAAAAAATTCTCGCTCGCTTCGCTCGCTCTACGCATAATGACTGATGAGTGGTTTAATTAACACATAGTTAAATCCTTTTAAATGAAAACGGACTTTTTTTATTTCATACATGTATGTCCATGTTACTTGTAGATAAAATATCAAACAATTTCGATGCACGCCCTCAGGATAACAATTTTGTTAATTCGCCATAAGCCAGCCTGTAAATCTTACACTCTAAGCTATGTTCTAAAAATAGTTTGCTTCAGTCTGCAATGGGGCTGTAGTCTAGATCATCTGATAGTCTAGAACAGTCCTCCTGAACTAAGGTTTGATTTTTGCCGATACACTGGTATCGTTTCTGATTGGCTGAGACAGGAACACCTGCTATCCATGATATTCAGAAAGGCAGAAAGACAATACATTTATTAATAATCAAAGATAAACAAAAGTGGGGAAACTTCATTATTATATCATTATATCGACGAACTAAATGCGGATGGTCAGAACTACTTTAATAAAACAAAAATACGGTCACGTGCTTCCAGTTTCAATTTGTTTCTGCACAAACGGTCAAGACGTTTGTTTTTACAATCAAGCGTCGAAAAATGTTCAAGACTAATGGGGCTGTGGCGCTACGTTACGTATATGCCTTAATTGTACTGAAAAATACATACATATACATACATACAGCATATCATACCATATTCAGGAAGATTGCTAAAAAATAAGTACATCACAAAATAAGTGTTCTCCATGAATTACATGTCCTTCGAGGGCAAGCACACACTGTACCGGCGAAATGGACAGTGTGGATTTTGACCCTGGTTGTATTTCTAATATGCCTTAATTTTAAAGCTAAATTAACCAACCTATTATTGAGAGGGGATAGCCAGTACCACAGGCGTAGGAAGGCATACTCCTGTACGCCCGGGCGTACTCTAGAAAATCGAATGTGAAAAAATAAAAGTGCTTATTTTTTTAAATCAGCAATCAAAATTGAAGTGGGGTAGGGGGTGAGGCAATTATTTTAAAACACAATGAATGGCGGCGAAAGCCTCCAAATCTCGCTCAAATGAAGCCACAAAACACAAAATTTTCCTAGGACCCCCACCACCCTGAGGGGGATACCCCCTCCCGCACCCTCCCCCAGGGCGTATTCTCCAAAAGGCTCTGGCTACGCCCCTGAGTACTACTAATAACTTAATAATGAAGCATGTTCTATAGACGATACTGTCTTAAAAATGAAAATTGCGCTATTGTAATTGCAAATGTTAGCAGTGGACAGTTTATTTAATATTATGGCGTTTTTATATTTGTCATAGATGCGTTGTAGTGTAACACGTCATAGATAATTGGTAGTGCAACACGTCATAAATGATTGGTTGTGCAACACGTCATAAACGGTTGGTAAGGCAACACGCCATAGATGGGTTGTAGTCACACGTCATAGATGGTTGATAGTGCAACACGCCATATATGGGTTGTAGTGTAACACGTCATAGATGGTTGGTTGTGTAACACGTCATATACGGTTGGTAGTGTAACACGTCATAGATGAGTTGTAGTGTAACACGTCTTAGACGGTTGGTAGTGTGACACGTCATAGACGGTTGGTAGTGCAACACGCCATACATGGTTGCTACTGCAACCCGTCATAGACGGTTGGTAGTGCAACACGTCATACATCGTTGGTAGTGCAACAATTCATATACGGTTGGTAGTCAACACGTCATACATGGTTGGTAGTGCAACACGTCATAGATGGTAATGCAACACGTCATAGACGGTTGGTAGTGCAACACGTCATATGGGGTTGGTAGTCAACACGTCATAGATGGTTGGTAGTGCAACACGTCATAGATGGATGGTAGTGCAACACGTCATAGACGGTTGGTAGTGTAACACGTCATAGATGGTCGGTAGTGTAACACGTCATGGATGGTTGGTAGTACAACACGTGATATATGGTTGGTAGTGCAACACGCCATAGATGGGTTGTAGTGTAACACGTCATAGATGGTTGGTAGTGCCAGACGTCATATATGGTTTGTAGTGCAAAACGTCATAGATGGTTGGTAATGTAACACGTCATAGATGATTGGTAATGTAACAAATCTTAGACGGTTGGTAGTGTAACACGCCATTGATGGGTTGTAGTGCAACACGCCGTAGATGGTTGGTAGTGCAACACGTCGTAGATGGGTTGTAGTGCAACACGTCGTAGACGGTTGGTAGTGTAACACGCCATAGACGGGTGGTAGTGTAACACGTCATAGATGGATGGTAGTGCAACACGTCATAGATGGGTTGTATTGTAACACGTCATAAATGGTTGGTAGTGTAACACGCCATAGACGGTTGGTTGTGTAACACACCATAGATGGTTTTTAGTGCAACACCTCATAGATGGTAGGTAGTGCAACACGTCATAGATGGGTTGTATTGTAACACGTCATAAATGGTTGGTAGTGTAACACGTCATAGGCGGTTGGTAGTGCAATACGTAATAGACGGTTGGTAGTGTAACACGTCATAAAATGTTGGTAGTGTAACACGCCATAGACGGTTGGTAGTGTAACACATCATAGATGGTTTTTAGTGCAACACCTCATAGATGGTAGGTAGTGCAACACGTCATAGATGGGTTGTATTGTAACACGTCATAAATGGTTGGTAGTGTAACACGTCATAGGCGGTTGGTAGTGCAATACGTAATAGACGGTTGGTAGTGTAACACGTCATAAAATGTTGGTAGTGCAACACGTAATAGATTGGTTGTAGTGTAATACGTCATAGACGATTGGTAGATTCACACGTCATAGACGGTTGGTAGTGTAACAGGTCGTAGATGGTTGGTATTGCAATACATCATGGACGGTTGGTAGTGTTATACGCCATAAATGAATTATAGTGCAACACGTCATAAATGATTGGTAGTGCTACACGTCATAGACGGTTGGTGGTGTAATACGCCATAAATGAATGATAGTGCAATACGTCATAGATGTATGGTAGTGCAACACGTCATAAACGGTTGGTAAGGCAACACGCCATAGATGGGTTGTAGTGTAACACGCCATAGATGGTTGGTATTGTAACACGTCATAGACGGTTGGTAGTGCAACACGTCATACAAGGCTTGTAGTACAACACGCCATAGATGGGTTGTAGTGAAACACGTCATAGATGGTTAGTTGTGAAACACGTCATAAATGGTCGGTAGTGTAACACGTCATAGATGGTCGGTAGTGTAACACGTCATAGATGGTTGGTAGTGCAACACGCGATATATGGTTGGTAGTGCAACACGCCACAGATGGGTTGTAGTGTAACACGTCATAGATGGTTGGTAGTGCCAGACGTCATATATGGTTTGTAGTGCAAAACGTCATAGATGGTTGGTAATGTAACACGTCATAGATGACTGGTAATGTAACAATTCTTAGACGGTTGGTAGTGTAACACGCCATAGATGGGTTGTAGTGTAACACGTCGTAGATGGTTGGTAGTGCAACACGTCGTAGATGGGTTGTAGTGCAACACGTCGTAGACGGTTGGTAGTGTAACACGCCATAGACGGGTGGTAGAGTAATACGTCATAGATGGATGGTAGTGCAACACGTCATAGATGGGTTTTATTGTAACACGTCATAAATGGTTGGTAGTGTAACACGTAATAGATGGTTTTTAGTGCAACACCTCATAGATGGTAGGTAGTGCAACACGTCATAGATGGGTTGTATTGTAACACGTCATAAATGGTTGGTAGTGTAACACGTCATAGGCGGTTGGTAGTTTCACACGTCATAGACGGTTGGGAGTGTAACACGTCATAGATGGTTGGTATTGCAATATATCATACACGGTTGGCAGTGTAATACGCCATAAATGAATGATAGTGCAACACGTCATAAATGATTGGTAGTGCAACACGTCATAGACGGTTGGTGGTGTAATACGCCATAAATGAATGATAGTGCAATACGTCATAGATGTATGGTAGTGCAACGCGTCATAGACGGTTGGTGGTGCAACACGCCATAGATGGGTTGTAGTGTAACACGCCATAGATGGTTGGTATTGTAACACGTCATAGACGGTTGGTAGTGCAACACGTCATACAAGGCTTGTAGTACAACACGCCATAGATGGGTTGTAGTGTAACACGTCATAGATGGTTGGTTGTGTAAGACGTCATAGACGGTTGGTAGTCCAACACGTCATAGATGGGTTGTAGTGTAACACGTCTTAGACGTTTGGTAGTGTTACATTTCATAGACGGTTGGTAGTGCAACACGCCATACATGGTTGGTAGTGCAACACGTCATAGACGGATGGTAGTGCAAAACGTCATACATGGTTGGTAGTCCAACAAGTCATAGACGGTTGGTAGTGCAACACGACATAGGCGGTTGGTAGTGCAACATGTCATACATGGTTGGTATTGCAACACGTCATAGAGGGTTGGTTGTGCAACACGTCATAGACGGATGGTAGTGCAACACGTCATAGACGGTTGGTAGTGCACACGTCATACATGGCTGGTAGTGCAACACGTCCTAGACGGATGGTAGTGCAACACGTCATAGACGGTTGGTAGTGCACACGTCATACATGGTTGGTAGTGCAACACGTCATAGACGGATGGTAATCACGTCATAGACGGTTGGTTGTGCAACACGTCACAGATGGATGATAGTGCAACACTTTTTAGACGGTTAGTAGTGCAACACGTCATAGACGGTTGGTAGTGCAACACAGGTTGGTAGTGAACACGTCATAGACGGTTGGTAATGCAACACGTTATAGACGGTTGGTAGTGCAACACAACATACATGGTTGGTAGTGCAACACTTCATAGACGGTTGCTAGTGCAACACGTCATTCATGGTTGGTACTGCAACACGTCGTAGACGGTTTCTAGTGCAACACGTCATGCATGGTTGGTAGTGCAACACGTCATACATGGTTGGTAAAGCAACACGTCTTAGATGGTTGGTAGTGCAACACGTCATAGACGGTTGCTAGTGCAACACGTCATGAATGGTTGGTAGTGCAACACGTCATACATGGTTGGTAGAGCAACACGTCTTAGATGGTTGATAGTGCAACGTGTCATAGACGGTTGCTAGTGCAACACGTCATGCATGGTTGGTAGTGCAACACGTCATACATGGTTGGTAAAGCAACACGTCTTAGATGGTTGGTAGTGCAACACGTCATAGACGGTTGCTAGTGCAACACGTCATGCATGGCTGGTAGTGCAACACGTCATACATGGTTGGTAGAGCAACACGTCTTAGATGGTTGATAGTGCAACGTGTCATAGACGGTTGCTAGTGCAACACGTCATGCATGGTTGGTAGTGCAACACGTCATACATGGTTGGTAGAGCAACACGTCTTAGACGGATGGTAGTGCAAAACGTCATTAGTGATTGGTATGTAATGCAACACGTCATAGATGATTGATAGTTCAACTCGTCATAGACGGTTGGTAGTGTAACACGTCATAAATGGTTGGTGTTGCAACACGTAATAGATTGGTTGTAGTGTAACACGTCATAGATGATTTGTAGTTCAACACGTCATAGGTGGTTGGTATTGCAACACGTCATAGACGATTGGTATTGCAACACCTCATAGATAAATGGTAGTTCAACACGTCATAGACGGTTGGCAGTGTAACACAGCATAGATGGTTGGTCTTGCAACGCGTCATATATGGGTTGTAGTGTAACACATCCTAGACGGTTGGTAGTGCAACATGTTATAGACAGTTGGTAGTGTAGCGCGTCATAGATGGTTGGTAGTGCAACACGCCATAGATGGTTGGTAGTGCAACACGTCATAGATAGTTGGTAGTGCAACACGTCATAGATAGGTTGTAGAGTAACACGTCATGGATTATTGGTAGTGTAACACGTCATAGATGGTTGGTAGTGCAACACGCCATAGATGGGTTGTAGTGTAACACGTCATAAATGGTTTGTAGTGCAACACGTCATGGATGGTTGGTAGTGCAACACGTCATACATGGTTCGTAGTGCAATATGTCATAGACGGTTGGTAGTGCAACACGTCATAAATGGTTTGTAGTGCAACACGTCATGAATGATTGGTTGTGCAACACGTCATAAATGGTTGGTAAGGCAACACGCCATAGATGGGTTGTAGTGTTACACGTCATAGATGGTTGGTAGTGTAACACGTCAATAACGGTTTGTAGTGCAACACGTCATACATGGTTGGAAGTGAAACAAGTCATATACTGATGGTAGTGCAACACGACATAGACGGTTGGTAGTGCAACACGTCATACATGGTTGGTAGTGCAACACGTCAAAGGTGGATGATAGTGCAACACGTCTCACATGGTTGGTAGTGCAACACGTCATACATGGTTGGTAGTGAAACAAGTCATATACTGTTGGTAGTGCAACACGACATAGACGGTTGGTAATGCAACACGTCATACATGGTTGGTAGTGCAACACTTCATAGACGGATAGTAGTGCAACACGTCATAGACGGTTGATAGTGCAACACGTCATACATGGTTGGAAGTGAAACAAGTCATATACTGATGGTAGTGCAACACGACATAGACGGTTGGTAGTGCAACACGTCATACATGGTTGGTAGTGCAACACGTCAAAGGTGGATGATAGTGCAACACGTCTCACATGGTTGGTAGTGCAACACGTCATACATGATTGGTAGTGAAACAAGTCATATACTGTTGGTAGTGCAACACGACATAGACGGTTGGTAATGCAACACGTCATATATGGTTAGTAGTGCAACACGTCAAAGGTGGATGATAGTCCAACACGTCATAGACTGTTGGTAGTGCAACACGTCATATATGGTTGGTAGTGCAGTACGTCATATATGGTTGATAGTGCAATACATCATGGACGGTTGGTAGTGCAATACGTCAAAGATGGTTGGTAGTACAATACGTCATAAATGGTTTGGTAGTGCAATACGTCATTGATGGTCGGTAGTGCAACACGTCATATATGGTTGGTAGTGCAATACGTCATATATTGCTGGTATTGCACTACATCATGGACGGTTGGTAGTGCAACGCGACATAGACGGTTGGTAGTGCAATACGTCATAGATGGCTGGTAGTGCAACACGTCATAGATGGTTGGTAGTGTAACACGTCATAGATGGTTGATATTGAAACACGTCATAAATGGTGGTAGTGCAACACGCCATGGACGGTTGGTAGTGTAACACGCCATAGATGGTTGGTAGTGCAACACGCCATAGATTGTTGGTAGTGCGAAACGTCACATATGGTTGGTAGTGCAACACGTCATAGATGGTTGGTATTGCAACACGCCACAGATGGTTGGTAGTACAACACGTCATAGACAGTTGGTCCAGATAGCAAATTTGTGTACATTAATACCTACTGACGCTTCCCAGAAAGCAGAGTTGTGTACATGAATATCTATTGAGAATTCCGTGACAGCAGAGCTGTGTAAATGAACACATATTGAGAGCTCTCAAATGGCAGAGTTGTGTAAATGAATATTAGACTTCCCTGATAGCTGCGTTGTGTACATGAATACCTATTGATTCTTCCCAGATAGCAGAGTTGCGCACATGAATACCTATTGAGGCTTCCTAGATAGCAAAGTTATGTACATGAATACCACCTATTGAGACTTCCCTGACAGCAGAGCTGTGTACATGAATACCCATTGAGACTTTCCAGAGAGCAGAGTTGTGTACATGCATACATATTGAGATCTCCCCTATTGAAGAGTTGTGTAAATTAATACCAGACTTCCATGATAGCTGAGTTGTGTACATAAATACATATTGAGACTTCCCAGATAGCAGACATGTGTATACGAACACCTATTGAGACTTCCTTGACAGCAGAGTTGTGTATATACCTATTGAGACTTCCTAGATAGCAGAGTTGTGTATACAAATACCTACTGAGACTTCCCAGACAGCAGAGTTGTGTACATGAATACATATTTGATACTTCCCAGATAGAGAGTTGTGTTCATGAATATTTTTTAGGCTTCCCAGATAGAAAGTTGTGTACGAGAACACTTATTGAGTCTTCCCAGATAGCCGAGTTGTGTACATGACAACACATTGAACCATACTTAAGTTTAATGCTTGGCCTATCAACCGTCTATGACGTGTTGTACTACCAACTATCTATGATGTGTTACACTAACAACCATCTATGACGTTTTGTACTATCATCCATCTATGACGTGTTGGACTACCAACTATGTACGGAGTGTTGCACTACCAACCGCTATTGACGTGTTACACTACCAACCATCTATGACGTGTTACACTACAACCCATCTATGGCGTGTTGCCTTACCAACCATTTATGACGTGTTGCACTACCAACTATCTATGAGGTACTGCACTACCAACCGTCTATGACGTGTTACACTACCAGCCATCTATGACATGTTACACTACAACCCATCTATGACGTGTTTCAGTACCAACCATGTATGATGTGTTGCACTACCAACCATGTATGACGTGTTGCACTACCAACCATCTACGACGTGTTGCATTATCAACCATCTATGATGTGCTGCACTACCAACTATCTATGAGGTACTGCACTACCAACCGTCTATGACGTGTTACACTACCAGCCATCTATGACGTGTTACACTACAACCTATCTATGACGTGTTGCACTACCAACCATCTATGACGTGTTGCACTACCAACCATGTATGACGTGTTGCACTACCAACCGTCTATAACGTTTTGTACTACCAACTATCAATGACGTTTTGTACTATCAATCATATATGACGTGTTGCACTACCAACCATCTATGACGTGTTGCACTACCATCTATGATGTGTTGCACTACCAGCCATTTATAACGTTTTGCACTACTAACATCAATGACGTGTTGCACTGCCAACCATGTATGACGTGTTGCACTATCAACCGTCTATAACGTTTTGTACTACCAACTATCTATGACGTTTTGCATAATCAATCATATATGACGTGTTGCACTACCAACCGTCTATGACGTGTCGCACTTTCAGCCATTTATAACGTTTTTACTACCCCCATCAATGACGTGTTGCACTGCCAACCATGTATGACGTGTTTCACTACCAACCATCTATGACGTGTTGCACTACCAACCATCTATGACATGTTGCACTACCAACCATGTATGCCGTGTTGCACTACCAACAGGCTATGGCGTGTTACACTACCAACCGTCTATAACGGTTTGTACTACCAACCATCTATGACGTGTTGCACTACCAACCATCTATGATGTGTTGTACTACCAACCGTCTATGACATGTTGCACTACCAACCATCTAAGACGTGTTGCACTACCTTCCGTCTATGACATGTTGCACTACCAACCATTTATGACGTGTTGCACTACTAACCATCTGTGACGTGATGCATTATCAACCATATATGACGTATTGCATTACCAACCATGTATGACGTGTTGCACTACCAACCGTTTATGACGTGTTGCACTACCAACCATTGATGACGTTTAGCACTACCAACCATCTAAGACGTGTTGTACAACTAACCATCAGAGGCGTGTTGCATTACCAACCATATATGACGTGTTTCACTACCAGCCATGTATGACGTGTTGCATCACCAACCATCTATGACGTGTCGCACTACCAACCATCTATGACGTGATGCACGACCGAGTATGTATGACGTGTTGCACTACCAACCCACTACCAACCATGTATGATGTGTTGCACTACCAACCTTGTATGACGTGTTGCACTACCAATATCTATGACGCGTTGCACTAGCAAAGATCTATAATGTGTTGCACTACCAACTATCTATGACGTGCTGCACTACCAACCATTTATGACGTTTAGTACTACCAACCATCTGTGACGGGTTGCACAACCAACCATCTGTGACGTGTTGCACTTCCAACTGTCTATGGCTTGTTGCACTACCAACCATCTATGACGTGTTACTCTACCAACCACCTATGACGTGTTGCACTACCATACATCTATGACGTATTGCACCACCAACCGTCTATGACGTGTTGCACCACCAACCGTCTATGACGTGTTGCACTACCATACATCTATGATGTATTGCACTATCATTCATTTATGGCGTATTACACCACCAACCGTTTATGACGTGTTGCACTATCATTCATTTATGGCGTATTACACTACCAACCGTCCATGATGTATTGCAATACCAACCATATATGACGTGTTACACTACCAAACGTGAAAGACGTGTGGAACTACCAATCATCTATGACGTGTACACTACAACCAATCTATTACGTGTTGCACTACCAACCGTCTATTACGTGTTGAACTACCAATCGTCTATGAAATGTCACTCCCAACCGTCTATGCCATGTTGCACTACCAACCGCCTATGACGTGTTACACTAGCAACCATTTATGATGTGTTACAATACAACCCATCTATGACGTGTTGCAATACCAACCATATATGGCGTGTTGCACTACCAACCATCTATGACGTGTTACACTACCAACCATCTGTGACGTGTTACACTACCAATCATCTATGACGTGTTACACTACCAACCATCTGTGACGTGTTACACTACCAACCATCTGTGACGTGTTGCACTACCAACCATATGTGACGTGTTGCACTACCATCCATCTATAACGTGTTGCACTACCAACCGTCTATGACGTGCTGCACTACCAAACATATATGACGTGTTGCACTACCTACCATCTATGACCATACATACTATGGGTATCCGGCCACACAGTACTTGCATACGCTTGAGTGTCCGGTCACAGTGTAAGTGCATATGCATGTGTGTCCGGTCACAGTGCAAGTACATATGCATGAGTGTCCGGTCACAGTGTACATGCATATACGATATATGTGAGTGGAAAACTGTACTTGAACAGGTGTACTTGCTTTTTCGTGTGTGACCAGTCACACTGTACTTGCTTTTTCGTGGATGACCAGTCACACTGTACTTGCATTTGTGTGGGTGTCTGATTACACTGTACTTGTATGTTCACGGGTGTCCGTTCACACTGTACTTGCATGTGCATGGGTGTCCGTTCACACTGTCCTTGCATGTGCGTGCGTGTCCGTTCACACTGTACATGCATGTGTTTGGGTGTCCGTTCACACTGTACTTACATGTGTGTGGGTGTCTGTTCACACTGTAAATGCACGTGTGTGGGTGTCCGTTCACACTGTACTAGCACGTGTGGGTATCCGTTCACACTGTACTTGCACGTGTGTGGGGTCCGTTCACACTGTACTTGCACGTGTGTGGGTGTCCGTTCCCACTGCACTTGCATGTGTGTGGGTATCCGATCACACTGCACTTGCATGTGTGTGGGTGTCCGTTCACACTGCACTTGCATGTGTGTTGGTGTCCGTTCACACTGAACGTGCATGTGTGTGGGTGTCCGATCACAATGCACTTGCATGTGTGTGGGTGTCCGATCACACTGTACTTATATGTGTGTGAGTGTCCGGTCACACAGTACTTGTATATGAGTTCCTGGCTGATATCTCTGTACTGGTATATGTGTGGGTGTCCGGTCACACTGTACTTGCATATGTATTTGTGTCATATAATTACTGCATAAGTCAAATTCGTTCCAATTAGTTGCAAATATCATTGTTGGAATTTTTAAATATTACAATTCATAGTTTCTGTAGTTTGTTGTGTAAATTTTGCCGAATCATGCAGTTATTTTGACTCAGGATTTGGCAGTCATTCTCAAAATTCAGAGTTACAATGGTATTCGACCTACACAGGGTAGCATTGTGATATGATTACCATATTAATATTGCAATAACAATCACCTGGGGGCATGTTTGTGCTACAGGTATAAAGGTGCGATACTATGTGTTTACAAAACAACGACAATTCATAATTTTGATAGAGCATCATCAAAACAAGAGGTTCTACTGACGCTCTACTGATAGGTTTTTAATAGCTAGATCAGCATTCCTGTGAATCTGTCATGTATAACTGAATTGGGGTTTCAAGTCGCACAAACACATGAAAGGTTATATGGCGCCTAACATGAATGAACATGCCAGGCTCATCCTCCATGTACATCGAGATAAAATATGGAGAACGGGCCTAGAACCTTCTCAACCTGAACTGCAGAGTTGCTGAAAAATCTATTGTAGACACTCCATTTATGCTGGAGCCACGTTATAGTTTTTCTGCCTCTGATCTAGTGATATGAGCGAGATGGGACCTTTAATGAGCATGAACAAAAAATAATAAAATGAACATGAATTTGGGGCTCGGTGTGTGTGTGTGTGTGTGTGTGTGTGTGTGTGTGTGTGTGTGGAGTGTGTGCGTGTGTGTGTGTGCGTGTGTGTGTGTGGGGGGGGGAAGGGTTCTACCCCTCTGCTTTCGCCTCCAACGGGATCTGCAGTGGCCCTATGCTTTGCCCGTAACCAAACGGGGCCCCCGGAACCAACTGGCCCAAATCTGTCATGTAGTTTCAGAGGAGTAGTCGCTACAAGTTTTTACTATATAATTCTATGTAAACACAGATGGCCGCGTCAGCCATGTTTAATGTCGAATCAAAATAATTCTCAACAAGAAACAACATCATGTCAGCATGCTGATCATTTTAGAAAAAGTCCCATATCAATATCACTTATAGTTTTCAAGAAGTAGTCGCTACACATTTGTTTTTTAAAAATATATTTTTAAGGTGTTGCCAAAGTCATATTGAAAGTGAAAATGTGTAAAGTAAACAAGTGCTATTCTCAGTTATTATGGGGTCTAATCTATTAAAATTTCACCTAAAGACTCATCATGATTGACACAATAAGTTGGCATTGAATTTTTGTGAAATAACCAGTTTTAAGTATGATGTGCAAAAAGTAAGTTTTTATCCTAAAAAATCATGTTCTCATTCAAACATGTACTTTAGACCTTAAAACTTTGTCAAAAGATAGTTCCTCTATGATATGAGGTAGAAGGTGTTTTAGAATTATTTTTTTTTACATGAGAAAGAAATTATAGGCAAAAAAGACTTTACTTCCTGGTTTATTGGCCTAAAATTCACAGAATATAGAGGTTTGTAGAGATTCAACTGCAGAGATTCTACAATGAATTGTTGCTTGTTGTTTTGCATAGTGGTAAACCGAATATTTATCTAGGTAGAAGGTGTTTTAGTTTTTTTAAACATGCCTTAGTTATGATTGAATTGTGATTTAAATCTTTGTTTACATGTTTACCTGATAGCTTCCGGTTATATACTTTTGACTGTGTCCAAAGATAGTGTATTGATTTTGGTTTTATAACATATTGATTGGATCCTTTAGACATATACTTCAAACTTGATAGAATAGACTTTGAAAAATATTATGCTTTTATTAGAAAATTTGGCTACTTTCACTTTCAACACAATTACAGGTAGGTATTACAGTACAGGTAAAACTAATCACTTTGACATCACCTTAACCGTGGCGGCAATCTTGAATTTGGGGCCGACCTGACATTTTGCTAGGATCAACTAGATATCAAGAGCAACATTCCTGTGAAGTTTCATGAAAATCAGTCAAGTAGTTTTAGAGGAGTAGTCGCTAAACGCTTTTACTATATAACTATATGTATCGAAAGATGGCCACTGGCAGCCATATTTAACGTTGAATCAAAATGATTTTCGACAATCGAAAACCTCATGTCATGATGATCGTTTAAGAAGAAGTCCCATATCCATATCACTTGTAGTTTTCAGGAAGTAGTCGCTACAAATTTTTTTAAATCTATTTTTAGCCGTGGTGGCCATCTTGAATTTCCGGCCGGACTGAAATTTTTCTAGGATCAACTAGACATCAAGAGCAACATTCCTGTGAAGTTTCATGAAAATCCGTCAAGTAGCTTCAGAGGAGTAGTCGCTGCGTTTTTATTATAATATAACAGTATGTAAACAAATATGGCCCGCTGGTGTTTAATGTCTAATCAAAATAATTTTCGGCAAGGATCAACATCATGCCATGCTCATCATTTTAGAAAAAGTCCCATATCAATATCGCTTATAGTTTTCAAGAAGTAGTCGCTACAATCTTGTTTTTTAAAAATCATTTTTTAGCCGTGGCGCCCATCTTGAATTTCCGGCCAAGTTGAAATTTTGCTACAATCAATTAGACATCTAGAGCAACATTCCTGTGAAGTTTCATGAAAATCCGTCAAGTAGTTTCAGAGGAGTAGTCGCTACAAGTTTTTACTATATAACTCTATGTAAAAAGATGGCCACTGGCAGCCATGTTAAACGTCGAATCAAAGCGATTTTCGACGAGGACCAACAACATGTCATCTGATCATTTTCGAAGAAGTCCCATACTCTATGTAAACAAAGATGGCCGCTGGCGGCCATGTTTAATGTCAAATCAAAATAGTTTTTGACAAGGATCGGTATCATGTCATGCTGATCTCTTTAGAAAAAGTCCCATATCAATATCACTTACAGTTTTCAAGAAGTAGTCGCTACAAACTTGTTTTTTAAGAATCTATTTTAAGCCGTGGTGGCCATCTTGAATTTCCGGCCGACCTGAAATTTTGCTCAGATCCATTATCAAGAGCAACATTCCTGTGAAGTTTCATGAAAATCCGTCAAGTAGTTTCAAAGGAGTAGTCGCTACAAGTTTTTACTATATAACTCTATGTAAAAAGATGGCCGCTGGCAGCCATGTTAAACGTCGAATCAAAGCGATTTTCGACGAGGACCAACACCATGTCATCTGATCATTTTCGAAGAAGTCCCATATCAATATCACTTCTAGTTTTCAGGAAGTAGTCGCTACAATTTTTTTTTAAATTTATTTTTAGCTGTGGCGGCCATCTTGACTTTCTGACCAACCTGAAATTTTGCTAGGATCAACTAGACAACAAGAGCAACATTCCTGTTAAGTTTCATGAAAATCCGTGAAGTAGCTTCAGAGTAGTAGTCGCTACAAGTTTTTATTATATAACTCTATGTAAACAAAGATGGCAGCTGGCGGCCATGTTTAATGTCGAATCAAAATAATTTTCGACAAAGATCAACAGCATGTCATGCTGATCATTTTAGAAAAGGTCCCATAAGAATATCACCTACAGTTTTTAAGAAGTAGTCGCTACAAACTTGTTTTTTAAGAATTTATTTTTAGCCGTGGCGGCCATCTTGAATTTCCGGCCGACCTGAAATTTTGGTCAGATCCATTATCAAGAGCAACATTCCTGTGAAGTTTCATGAAAATCCGTCAAGTAGTTTCAAAGTAGTCGCTACAGGTTGCAGAAAACTAAATACTTTCCCATAGACCTCCTGTTGCACCTGTCAGCTAATATCTCATGAATTATACACCAGATTTTCTTTAAATTACCTTATTTCATAGATATTTCCATCACAAAGCCTTTGAAAGTGTGAAAAAGACAACTTTTCCAGCTCAACCACTCTGCACATGTCTGTGTTTACAAACACTATTGAATCCGCACTGAATATTGACATGCAATTTCAATGGGTGTAAAATTTTCAAAAACATTAAAAAATATTTTTTTATTTAATTTAATGATCCTAGCTGATGGGGATTATTTTACCTATAGTTTATCCTTCCTGAAAATGCATATTGAATATTTCAAAGTTATATCTGCTGACCTCTGTGAACTCTGTGAACTTTCACTTCTGTACTGAATCGTACACAACAAAAGGCGGGGCTTCAGCCAGGCTATATTTAGCTGTATGCAACCTATAGAGAGACATTCAGACCTGACAGAAGGTATTTTTTCTGGCTAAATGTTTTGATACATTTAATCTGAGAAAAATTAAACCATTCTTTTTTAGAAAAAAATCCTTTTCGACAAAATATGAGGGCTTAGATTAGCTTCGGCTAAGGCAAAATTCCTTCGGTTTTTACGCGTAAATCCAGAATCTTCAAAATGCCATATATCGACAACCGTTCCAATCTTTTGCTTCAAATAAAGTGATTTTAAACTGATTTCATCAACAACATGTGATGGTTAACCAGTTGAAGCTATCTTGAAAATAATATCTACTCAAAAATGATATTTGTGATTTTCAGGGGTCAAAATAGCAGATATTACCATAAAAATGCCACTGTTTTTGTATATATTTAAAATCTGCCTTCAAATGAATTAATTAACATTATTCAGCAGTTTCTATATGTGAATCCATCAAGAAAATGCAACTTTTCAGTTCAAAATGACAAAAAATTATTCTGAGACTATCCTCCCCAACTCCATTTTTAGGGCCATGCCATGTTTTACAATATGCTCATTACACAAAATTCACTGTAAATGTACTATTTATTGTATTTGTTTTATTAGATATTGTTTGTAGCATCTTTACAGGTCATTTTCATGCAACCATGCAGCCAATAAGCACTGTTTAAAGTACATATCCATGAAAATTCATTAAAATGAAGGGGGGTGGGGTAAATAAAAACTTTTAAAAAGCATAGAAAAGGTCATATTTTTTACCAACTAAATAATTTAATTTGTAAAATGTATTAAACCGCATGAAATATTTGCATATCGACACTAACCGTATAGAAGCGATGAACTCAAAGTCAGAGTTTACCTCAACATCTTTTTCAAAACAGACATAAGCGGCTTTTCGACATCTTTTCGGAAAGATGTAGATTGTCGCTTACTGACATTTTTGCCAAACAACGTATGCAAAGCCCTCAGAAATGAATAAAACTTACTAGATATACCTTTAACTGTGTCAAACATGTGCATTACAGGCCAATTGTGTATACCAGGTGTCAGGTATGGCTAATTTTGTGTCCACAACCTTTAATAAAATAATTTAAAATACCTATTTTGCATCATAAAACTTTGAAATATTTAAAAATCATGAAAAGAGTTATAAGAAAAGTCAAAATACACCATAATTTAACATTTCTCACACTTCCAAATCATTGTGTTAGAAAAAAAGTATGTCTACTTTCACTTTTACCATATGCAGAATCTAGCCTATAGGTTGCAGAAAACTAAATACTTTCCCATAGACCTCCTGTTGCACCTGTCAGCTAATATCTCATGAATTATACACCAGATTTTCTTTAAATTACCTTATTTCATAGATATTTCCATCACAAAGCCTTTGAAAGTGTGAAAAAGACAACTTTTCCAGCTCAACCACTCTGCACATGTCTGTGTTTACAAACACTATTGAATCCGCACTGAATATTGACATGCAATTTCAATGGGTGTAAAATTTTCAAAAACATTAAAAAATATTTTTTTATTTAATTTAATGATCCTAGCTGATGGGGATTATTTTACCTATAGTTTATCCTTCCTGAAAATGCATATTGAATATTTCAAAGTTATATCTGCTGACCTCTGTGAACTCTGTGAACTTTCACTTCTGTACTGAATCGTACACAACAAAAGGCGGGGCTTCAGCCAGGCTATATTTAGCTGTATGCAACCTATAGAGAGACATTCAGACCTGACAGAAGGTATTTTTTCTGGCTAAATGTTTTGATACATTTAATCTGAGAAAAATTAAACCATTCTTTTTTAGAAAAAAATCCTTTTCGACAAAATATGAGGGCTTAGATTAGCTTCGGCTAAGGCAAAATTCCTTCGGTTTTTACGCGTAAATCCAGAATCTTCAAAATGCCATATATCGACAACCGTTCCAATCTTTTGCTTCAAATAAAGTGATTTTAAACTGATTTCATCAACAACATGTGATGGTTAACCAGTTGAAGCTATCTTGAAAATAATATCTACTCAAAAATGATATTTGTGATTTTCAGGGGTCAAAATAGCAGATTTTACCATAAAAATGCCACTGTTTTTGTATATATTTAAAATCTGCCTTCAAATGAATTAATTAACATTATTCAGCAGTTTCTATATGTGAATCCATCAAGAAAATGCAACTTTTCAGTTCAAAATGACAAAAAATTATTCTGAGACTATCCTCCCCAACTCCATTTTTAGGGCCATGCCATGTTTTACAATATGCTCATTACACAAAATTCACTGTAAATGTACTATTTATTGTATTTGTTTTATTAGATATTGTTTGTAGCATCTTTACAGGTCATTTTCATGCAACCATGCAGCCAATAAGCACTGTTTAAAGTACATATCCATGAAAATTCATTAAAATGAAGGGGGGTGGGGTAAATAAAAACTTTTAAAAAGCATAGAAAAGGTCATATTTTTTACCAACTAAATAATTTAATTTGTAAAATGTATTAAACCGCATGAAATATTTGCATATCGACACTAACCGTATAGAAGCGATGAACTCAAAGTCAGAGTTTACCTCAACATCTTTTTCAAAACAGACATAAGCGGCTTTTCGACATCTTTTCGGAAAGATGTAGATTGTCGCTTACTGACATTTTTGCCAAACAACGTATGCAAAGCCCTCAGAAATGAATAAAACTTACTAGATATACCTTTAACTGTGTCAAACATGTGCATTACAGGCCAATTGTGTATACCAGGTGTCAGGTATGGCTAATTTTGTGTCCACAACCTTTAATAAAATAATTTAAAATACCTATTTTGCATCATAAAACTTTGAAATATTTAAAAATCATGAAAAGAGTTATAAGAAAAGTCAAAATACACCATAATTTAACATTTCTCACACTTCCAAATCATTGTGTTAGAAAAAAAGTATGTCTACTTTCACTTTTACCATATGCAGAATCTAGCCTATAGAGAGACATTCAGACCTGACAGAAGGTATTTTTTCTGGCTAAATGTTTTGATACATTTAATCTGAGAAAAATTAAACCATTCTTTTTTAGAAAAAAATCCTTTTCGACAAAATATGAGGGCTTAGATTAGCTTCGGCTAAGGCAAAATTCCTTCGGTTTTTACGCGTAAATCCAGAATCTTCAAAATGCCATATATCGACAACCGTTCCAATCTTTTGCTTCAAATAAAGTGATTTTAAACTGATTTCATCAACAACATGTGATGGTTAACCAGTTGAAGCTATCTTGAAAATAATATCTACTCAAAAATGATATTTGTGATTTTCAGGGGTCAAAATAGCAGATTTTACCATAAAAATGCCACTGTTTTTGTATATATTTAAAATCTGCCTTCAAATGAATTAATTAACATTATTCAGCAGTTTCTATATGTGAATCCATCAAGAAAATGCAACTTTTCAGTTCAAAATGACAAAAAATTATTCTGAGACTATCCTCCCCAACTCCATTTTTAGGGCCATGCCATGTTTTACAATATGCTCATTACACAAAATTCACTGTAAATGTACTATTTATTGTATTTGTTTTATTAGATATTGTTTGTAGCATCTTTACAGGTCATTTTCATGCAACCATGCAGCCAATAAGCACTGTTTAAAGTACATATCCATGAAAATTCATTAAAATGAAGGGGGGTGGGGTAAATAAAAACTTTTAAAAAGCATAGAAAAGGTCATATTTTTTACCAACTAAATAATTTAATTTGTAAAATGTATTAAACCGCATGAAATATTTGCATATCGACACTAACCGTATAGAAGCGATGAACTCAAAGTCAGAGTTTACCTCAACATCTTTTTCAAAACAGACATAAGCGGCTTTTCGACATCTTTTCGGAAAGATGTAGATTGTCGCTTACTGACATTTTTGCCAAACAACGTATGCAAAGCCCTCAGAAATGAATAAAACTTACTAGATATACCTTTAACTGTGTCAAACATGTGCATTACAGGCCAATTGTGTATACCAGGTGTCAGGTATGGCTAATTTTGTGTCCACAACCTTTAATAAAATAATTTAAAATACCTATTTTGCATCATAAAACTTTGAAATATTTAAAAATCATGAAAAGAGTTATAAGAAAAGTCAAAATACACCATAATTTAACATTTCTCACACTTCCAAATCATTGTGTTAGAAAAAAAGTATGTCTACTTTCACTTTTACCATATGCAGAATCTAGCCTATAGAGAGACATTCAGACCTGACAGAAGGTATTTTTTCTGGCTAAATGTTTTGATACATTTAATCTGAGAAAAATTAAACCATTCTTTTTTAGAAAAAAATCCTTTTCGACAAAATATGAGGGCTTAGATTAGCTTCGGCTAAGGCAAAATTCCTTCGGTTTTTACGCGTAAATCCAGAATCTTCAAAATGCCATATATCGACAACCGTTCCAATCTTTTGCTTCAAATAAAGTGATTTTAAACTGATTTCATCAACAACATGTGATGGTTAACCAGTTGAAGCTATCTTGAAAATAATATCTACTCAAAAATGATATTTGTGATTTTCAGGGGTCAAAATAGCAGATTTTACCATAAAAATGCCACTGTTTTTGTATATATTTAAAATCTGCCTTCAAATGAATTAATTAACATTATTCAGCAGTTTCTATATGTGAATCCATCAAGAAAATGCAACTTTTCAGTTCAAAATGACAAAAAATTATTCTGAGACTATCCTCCCCAACTCCATTTTTAGGGCCATGCCATGTTTTACAATATGCTCATTACACAAAATTCACTGTAAATGTACTATTTATTGTATTTGTTTTATTAGATATTGTTTGTAGCATCTTTACAGGTCATTTTCATGCAACCATGCAGCCAATAAGCACTGTTTAAAGTACATATCCATGAAAATTCATTAAAATGAAGGGGGGTGGGGTAAATAAAAACTTTTAAAAAGCATAGAAAAGGTCATATTTTTTACCAACTAAATAATTTAATTTGTAAAATGTATTAAACCGCATGAAATATTTGCATATCGACACTAACCGTATAGAAGCGATGAACTCAAAGTCAGAGTTTACCTCAACATCTTTTTCAAAACAGACATAAGCGGCTTTTCGACATCTTTTCGGAAAGATGTAGATTGTCGCTTACTGACATTTTTGCCAAACAACGTATGCAAAGCCCTCAGAAATGAATAAAACTTACTAGATATACCTTTAACTGTGTCAAACATGTGCATTACAGGCCAATTGTGTATACCAGGTGTCAGGTATGGCTAATTTTGTGTCCACAACCTTTAATAAAATAATTTAAAATACCTATTTTGCATCATAAAACTTTGAAATATTTAAAAATCATGAAAAGAGTTATAAGAAAAGTCAAAATACACCATAATTTAACATTTCTCACACTTCCAAATCATTGTGTTAGAAAAAAAGTATGTCTACTTTCACTTTTACCATATGCAGAATCTAGCCTATAGGTTGCAGAAAACTAAATACTTTCCCATAGACCTCCTGTTGCACCTGTCAGCTAATATCTCATGAATTATACACCAGATTTTCTTTAAATTACCTTATTTCATAGATATTTCCATCACAAAGCCTTTGAAAGTGTGAAAAAGACAACTTTTCCAGCTCAACCACTCTGCACATGTCTGTGTTTACAAACACTATTGAATCCGCACTGAATATTGACATGCAATTTCAATGGGTGTAAAATTTTCAAAAACATTAAAAAATATTTTTTTATTTAATTTAATGATCCTAGCTGATGGGGATTATTTTACCTATAGTTTATCCTTCCTGAAAATGCATATTGAATATTTCAAAGTTATATCTGCTGACCTCTGTGAACTCTGTGAACTTTCACTTCTGTACTGAATCGTACACAACAAAAGGCGGGGCTTCAGCCAGGCTATATTTAGCTGTATGCAACCTATAGAGAGACATTCAGACCTGACAGAAGGTATTTTTTCTGGCTAAATGTTTTGATACATTTAATCTGAGAAAAATTAAACCATTCTTTTTTAGAAAAAAATCCTTTTCGACAAAATATGAGGGCTTAGATTAGCTTCGGCTAAGGCAAAATTCCTTCGGTTTTTACGCGTAAATCCAGAATCTTCAAAATGCCATATATCGACAACCGTTCCAATCTTTTGCTTCAAATAAAGTGATTTTAAACTGATTTCATCAACAACATGTGATGGTTAACCAGTTGAAGCTATCTTGAAAATAATATCTACTCAAAAATGATATTTGTGATTTTCAGGGGTCAAAATAGCAGATTTTACCATAAAAATGCCACTGTTTTTGTATATATTTAAAATCTGCCTTCAAATGAATTAATTAACATTATTCAGCAGTTTCTATATGTGAATCCATCAAGAAAATGCAACTTTTCAGTTCAAAATGACAAAAAATTATTCTGAGACTATCCTCCCCAACTCCATTTTTAGGGCCATGCCATGTTTTACAATATGCTCATTACACAAAATTCACTGTAAATGTACTATTTATTGTATTTGTTTTATTAGATATTGTTTGTAGCATCTTTACAGGTCATTTTCATGCAACCATGCAGCCAATAAGCACTGTTTAAAGTACATATCCATGAAAATTCATTAAAATGAAGGGGGGTGGGGTAAATAAAAACTTTTAAAAAGCATAGAAAAGGTCATATTTTTTACCAACTAAATAATTTAATTTGTAAAATGTATTAAACCGCATGAAATATTTGCATATCGACACTAACCGTATAGAAGCGATGAACTCAAAGTC
The DNA here is from genome assembly GCA_037043455.1 of Cyrtodaria siliqua. NCBI lineage: Eukaryota > Metazoa > Mollusca > Bivalvia > Adapedonta > Hiatellidae > Cyrtodaria > Cyrtodaria siliqua. The sequence goes on along the minus strand of JAWPHD010002796.1, from coordinate 217,793 downwards.
AGAGTTTACCTCAACATCTTTTTCAAAACAGACATAAGCGGCTTTTCGACATCTTTTCGGAAAGATGTAGATTGTCGCTTACTGACATTTTTGCCAAACAACGTATGCAAAGCCCTCAGAAATGAATAAAACTTACTAGATATACCTTTAACTGTGTCAAACATGTGCATTACAGGCCAATTGTGTATACCAGGTGTCAGGTATGGCTAATTTTGTGTCCACAACCTTTAATAAAATAATTTAAAATACCTATTTTGCATCATAAAACTTTGAAATATTTAAAAATCATGAAAAGAGTTATAAGAAAAGTCAAAATACACCATAATTTAACATTTCTCACACTTCCAAATCATTGTGTTAGAAAAAAAGTATGTCTACTTTCACTTTTACCATATGCAGAATCTAGCCTATAGGTTGCAGAAAACTAAATACTTTCCCATAGACCTCCTGTTGCACCTGTCAGCTAATATCTCATGAATTATACACCAGATTTTCTTTAAATTACCTTATTTCATAGATATTTCCATCACAAAGCCTTTGAAAGTGTGAAAAAGACAACTTTTCCAGCTCAACCACTCTGCACATGTCTGTGTTTACAAACACTATTGAATCCGCACTGAATATTGACATGCAATTTCAATGGGTGTAAAATTTTCAAAAACATTAAAAAATATTTTTTTATTTAATTTAATGATCCTAGCTGATGGGGATTATTTTACCTATAGTTTATCCTTCCTGAAAATGCATATTGAATATTTCAAAGTTATATCTGCTGACCTCTGTGAACTCTGTGAACTTTCACTTCTGTACTGAATCGTACACAACAAAAGGCGGGGCTTCAGCCAGGCTATATTTAGCTGTATGCAACCTATAGAGAGACATTCAGACCTGACAGAAGGTATTTTTTCTGGCTAAATGTTTTGATACATTTAATCTGAGAAAAATTAAACCATTCTTTTTTAGAAAAAAATCCTTTTCGACAAAATATGAGGGCTTAGATTAGCTTCGGCTAAGGCAAAATTCCTTCGGTTTTTACGCGTAAATCCAGAATCTTCAAAATGCCATATATCGACAACCGTTCCAATCTTTTGCTTCAAATAAAGTGATTTTAAACTGATTTCATCAACAACATGTGATGGTTAACCAGTTGAAGCTATCTTGAAAATAATATCTACTCAAAAATGATATTTGTGATTTTCAGGGGTCAAAATAGCAGATTTTACCATAAAAATGCCACTGTTTTTGTATATATTTAAAATCTGCCTTCAAATGAATTAATTAACATTATTCAGCAGTTTCTATATGTGAATCCATCAAGAAAATGCAACTTTTCAGTTCAAAATGACAAAAAATTATTCTGAGACTATCCTCCCCAACTCCATTTTTAGGGCCATGCCATGTTTTACAATATGCTCATTACACAAAATTCACTGTAAATGTACTATTTATTGTATTTGTTTTATTAGATATTGTTTGTAGCATCTTTACAGGTCATTTTCATGCAACCATGCAGCCAATAAGCACTGTTTAAAGTACATATCCATGAAAATTCATTAAAATGAAGGGGGGTGGGGTAAATAAAAACTTTTAAAAAGCATAGAAAAGGTCATATTTTTTACCAACTAAATAATTTAATTTGTAAAATGTATTAAACCGCATGAAATATTTGCATATCGACACTAACCGTATAGAAGCGATGAACTCAAAGTCAGAGTTTACCTCAACATCTTTTTCAAAACAGACATAAGCGGCTTTTCGACATCTTTTCGGAAAGATGTAGATTGTCGCTTACTGACATTTTTGCCAAACAACGTATGCAAAGCCCTCAGAAATGAATAAAACTTACTAGATATACCTTTAACTGTGTCAAACATGTGCATTACAGGCCAATTGTGTATACCAGGTGTCAGGTATGGCTAATTTTGTGTCCACAACCTTTAATAAAATAATTTAAAATACCTATTTTGCATCATAAAACTTTGAAATATTTAAAAATCATGAAAAGAGTTATAAGAAAAGTCAAAATACACCATAATTTAACATTTCTCACACTTCCAAATCATTGTGTTAGAAAAAAAGTATGTCTACTTTCACTTTTACCATATGCAGAATCTAGCCTATAGGTTGCAGAAAACTAAATACTTTCCCATAGACCTCCTGTTGCACCTGTCAGCTAATATCTCATGAATTATACACCAGATTTTCTTTAAATTACCTTATTTCATAGATATTTCCATCACAAAGCCTTTGAAAGTGTGAAAAAGACAACTTTTCCAGCTCAACCACTCTGCACATGTCTGTGTTTACAAACACTATTGAATCCGCACTGAATATTGACATGCAATTTCAATGGGTGTAAAATTTTCAAAAACATTAAAAAATATTTTTTTATTTAATTTAATGATCCTAGCTGATGGGGATTATTTTACCTATAGTTTATCCTTCCTGAAAATGCATATTGAATATTTCAAAGTTATATCTGCTGACCTCTGTGAACTCTGTGAACTTTCACTTCTGTACTGAATCGTACACAACAAAAGGCGGGGCTTCAGCCAGGCTATATTTAGCTGTATGCAACCTATAGAGAGACATTCAGACCTGACAGAAGGTATTTTTTCTGGCTAAATGTTTTGATACATTTAATCTGAGAAAAATTAAACCATTCTTTTTTAGAAAAAAATCCTTTTCGACAAAATATGAGGGCTTAGATTAGCTTCGGCTAAGGCAAAATTCCTTCGGTTTTTACGCGTAAATCCAGAATCTTCAAAATGCCATATATCGACAACCGTTCCAATCTTTTGCTTCAAATAAAGTGATTTTAAACTGATTTCATCAACAACATGTGATGGTTAACCAGTTGAAGCTATCTTGAAAATAATATCTACTCAAAAATGATATTTGTGATTTTCAGGGGTCAAAATAGCAGATTTTACCATAAAAATGCCACTGTTTTTGTATATATTTAAAATCTGCCTTCAAATGAATTAATTAACATTATTCAGCAGTTTCTATATGTGAATCCATCAAGAAAATGCAACTTTTCAGTTCAAAATGACAAAAAATTATTCTGAGACTATCCTCCCCAACTCCATTTTTAGGGCCATGCCATGTTTTACAATATGCTCATTACACAAAATTCACTGTAAATGTACTATTTATTGTATTTGTTTTATTAGATATTGTTTGTAGCATCTTTACAGGTCATTTTCATGCAACCATGCAGCCAATAAGCACTGTTTAAAGTACATATCCATGAAAATTCATTAAAATGAAGGGGGGTGGGGTAAATAAAAACTTTTAAAAAGCATAGAAAAGGTCATATTTTTTACCAACTAAATAATTTAATTTGTAAAATGTATTAAACCGCATGAAATATTTGCATATCGACACTAACCGTATAGAAGCGATGAACTCAAAGTCAGAGTTTACCTCAACATCTTTTTCAAAACAGACATAAGCGGCTTTTCGACATCTTTTCGGAAAGATGTAGATTGTCGCTTACTGACATTTTTGCCAAACAACGTATGCAAAGCCCTCAGAAATGAATAAAACTTACTAGATATACCTTTAACTGTGTCAAACATGTGCATTACAGGCCAATTGTGTATACCAGGTGTCAGGTATGGCTAATTTTGTGTCCACAACCTTTAATAAAATAATTTAAAATACCTATTTTGCATCATAAAACTTTGAAATATTTAAAAATCATGAAAAGAGTTATAAGAAAAGTCAAAATACACCATAATTTAACATTTCTCACACTTCCAAATCATTGTGTTAGAAAAAAAGTATGTCTACTTTCACTTTTACCATATGCAGAATCTAGCCTATAGAGAGACATTCAGACCTGACAGAAGGTATTTTTTCTGGCTAAATGTTTTGATACATTTAATCTGAGAAAAATTAAACCATTCTTTTTTAGAAAAAAATCCTTTTCGACAAAATATGAGGGCTTAGATTAGCTTCGGCTAAGGCAAAATTCCTTCGGTTTTTACGCGTAAATCCAGAATCTTCAAAATGCCATATATCGACAACCGTTCCAATCTTTTGCTTCAAATAAAGTGATTTTAAACTGATTTCATCAACAACATGTGATGGTTAACCAGTTGAAGCTATCTTGAAAATAATATCTACTCAAAAATGATATTTGTGATTTTCAGGGGTCAAAATAGCAGATTTTACCATAAAAATGCCACTGTTTTTGTATATATTTAAAATCTGCCTTCAAATGAATTAATTAACATTATTCAGCAGTTTCTATATGTGAATCCATCAAGAAAATGCAACTTTTCAGTTCAAAATGACAAAAAATTATTCTGAGACTATCCTCCCCAACTCCATTTTTAGGGCCATGCCATGTTTTACAATATGCTCATTACACAAAATTCACTGTAAATGTACTATTTATTGTATTTGTTTTATTAGATATTGTTTGTAGCATCTTTACAGGTCATTTTCATGCAACCATGCAGCCAATAAGCACTGTTTAAAGTACATATCCATGAAAATTCATTAAAATGAAGGGGGGTGGGGTAAATAAAAACTTTTAAAAAGCATAGAAAAGGTCATATTTTTTACCAACTAAATAATTTAATTTGTAAAATGTATTAAACCGCATGAAATATTTGCATATCGACACTAACCGTATAGAAGCGATGAACTCAAAGTCAGAGTTTACCTCAACATCTTTTTCAAAACAGACATAAGCGGCTTTTCGACATCTTTTCGGAAAGATGTAGATTGTCGCTTACTGACATTTTTGCCAAACAACGTATGCAAAGCCCTCAGAAATGAATAAAACTTACTAGATATACCTTTAACTGTGTCAAACATGTGCATTACAGGCCAATTGTGTATACCAGGTGTCAGGTATGGCTAATTTTGTGTCCACAACCTTTAATAAAATAATTTAAAATACCTATTTTGCATCATAAAACTTTGAAATATTTAAAAATCATGAAAAGAGTTATAAGAAAAGTCAAAATACACCATAATTTAACATTTCTCACACTTCCAAATCATTGTGTTAGAAAAAAAGTATGTCTACTTTCACTTTTACCATATGCAGAATCTAGCCTATAGGTTGCAGAAAACTAAATACTTTCCCATAGACCTCCTGTTGCACCTGTCAGCTAATATCTCATGAATTATACACCAGATTTTCTTTAAATTACCTTATTTCATAGATATTTCCATCACAAAGCCTTTGAAAGTGTGAAAAAGACAACTTTTCCAGCTCAACCACTCTGCACATGTCTGTGTTTACAAACACTATTGAATCCGCACTGAATATTGACATGCAATTTCAATGGGTGTAAAATTTTCAAAAACATTAAAAAATATTTTTTTATTTAATTTAATGATCCTAGCTGATGGGGATTATTTTACCTATAGTTTATCCTTCCTGAAAATGCATATTGAATATTTCAAAGTTATATTTGCTGACCTCTGTGAACTCTGTGAACTTTCACTTCTGTACTGAATCGTACACAACAAAAGGCGGGGCTTCAGCCAGGCTATATTTAGCTGTATGCAACCTATAGAGAGACATTCAGACCTGACAGAAGGTATTTTTTCTGGCTAAATGTTTTGATACATTTAATCTGAGAAAAATTAAACCATTCTTTTTTAGAAAAAAATCCTTTTCGACAAAATATGAGGGCTTAGATTAGCTTTGGCTAAGGCAAAATTCCTTCGGTTTTTACGCGTAAATCCAGAATCTTCAAAATGCCATATATCGACAACCGTTCCAATCTTTTGCTTCAAATAAAGTGATTTTAAACTGATTTCATCAACAACATGTGATGGTTAACCAGTTGAAGCTATCTTGAAAATAATATCTACTCAAAAATGATATTTGTGATTTTCAGGGGTCAAAATAGCAGATTTTACCATAAAAATGCCACTGTTTTTGTATATATTTAAAATCTGCCTTCAAATGAATTAATTAACATTATTCAGCAGTTTCTATATGTGAATCCATCAAGAAAATGCAACTTTTCAGTTCAAAATGACAAAAAATTATTCTGAGACTATCCTCCCCAACTCCATTTTTAGGGCCATGCCATGTTTTACAATATGCTCATTACACAAAATTCACTGTAAATGTACTATTTATTGTATTTGTTTTATTAGATATTGTTTGTAGCATCTTTACAGGTCATTTTCATGCAACCATGCAGCCAATAAGCACTGTTTAAAGTACATATCCATGAAAATTCATTAAAATGAAGGGGGGTGGGGTAAATAAAAACTTTTAAAAAGCATAGAAAAGGTCATATTTTTTACCAACTAAATAATTTAATTTGTAAAATGTATTAAACCGCATGAAATATTTGCATATCGACACTAACCGTATAGAAGCGATGAACTCAAAGTCAGAGTTTACCTCAACATCTTTTTCAAAACAGACATAAGCGGCTTTTCGACATCTTTTCGGAAAGATGTAGATTGTCGCTTACTGACATTTTTGCCAAACAACGTATGCAAAGCCCTCAGAAATGAATAAAACTTACTAGATATACCTTTAACTGTGTCAAACATGTGCATTACAGGCCAATTGTGTATACCAGGTGTCAGGTATGGCTAATTTTGTGTCCACAACCTTTAATAAAATAATTTAAAATACCTATTTTGCATCATAAAACTTTGAAATATTTAAAAATCATGAAAAGAGTTATAAGAAAAGTCAAAATACACCATAATTTAACATTTCTCACACTTCCAAATCATTGTGTTAGAAAAAAAGTATGTCTACTTTCACTTTTACCATATGCAGAATCTAGCCTATAGAGAGACATTCAGACCTGACAGAAGGTATTTTTTCTGGCTAAATGTTTTGATACATTTAATCTGAGAAAAATTAAACCATTCTTTTTTAGAAAAAAATCCTTTTCGACAAAATATGAGGGCTTAGATTAGCTTCGGCTAAGGCAAAATTCCTTCGGTTTTTACGCGTAAATCCAGAATCTTCAAAATGCCATATATCGACAACCGTTCCAATCTTTTGCTTCAAATAAAGTGATTTTAAACTGATTTCATCAACAACATGTGATGGTTAACCAGTTGAAGCTATCTTGAAAATAATATCTACTCAAAAATGATATTTGTGATTTTCAGGGGTCAAAATAGCAGATTTTACCATAAAAATGCCACTGTTTTTGTATATATTTAAAATCTGCCTTCAAATGAATTAATTAACATTATTCAGCAGTTTCTATATGTGAATCCATCAAGAAAATGCAACTTTTCAGTTCAAAATGACAAAAAATTATTCTGAGACTATCCTCCCCAACTCCATTTTTAGGGCCATGCCATGTTTTACAATATGCTCATTACACAAAATTCACTGTAAATGTACTATTTATTGTATTTGTTTTATTAGATATTGTTTGTAGCATCTTTACAGGTCATTTTCATGCAACCATGCAGCCAATAAGCACTGTTTAAAGTACATATCCATGAAAATTCATTAAAATGAAGGGGGGTGGGGTAAATAAAAACTTTTAAAAAGCATAGAAAAGGTCATATTTTTTACCAACTAAATAATTTAATTTGTAAAATGTATTAAACCGCATGAAATATTTGCATATCGACACTAACCGTATAGAAGCGATGAACTCAAAGTCAGAGTTTACCTCAACATCTTTTTCAAAACAGACATAAGCGGCTTTTCGACATCTTTTCGGAAAGATGTAGATTGTCGCTTACTGACATTTTTGCCAAACAACGTATGCAAAGCCCTCAGAAATGAATAAAACTTACTAGATATACCTTTAACTGTGTCAAACATGTGCATTACAGGCCAATTGTGTATACCAGGTGTCAGGTATGGCTAATTTTGTGTCCACAACCTTTAATAAAATAATTTAAAATACCTATTTTGCATCATAAAACTTTGAAATATTTAAAAATCATGAAAAGAGTTATAAGAAAAGTCAAAATACACCATAATTTAACATTTCTCACACTTCCAAATCATTGTGTTAGAAAAAAAGTATGTCTACTTTCACTTTTACCATATGCAGAATCTAGCCTATAGGTTGCAGAAAACTAAATACTTTCCCATAGACCTCCTGTTGCACCTGTCAGCTAATATCTCATGAATTATACACCAGATTTTCTTTAAATTACCTTATTTCATAGATATTTCCATCACAAAGCCTTTGAAAGTGTGAAAAAGACAACTTTTCCAGCTCAACCACTCTGCACATGTCTGTGTTTACAAACACTATTGAATCCGCACTGAATATTGACATGCAATTTCAATGGGTGTAAAATTTTCAAAAACATTAAAAAATATTTTTTTATTTAATTTAATGATCCTAGCTGATGGGGATTATTTTACCTATAGTTTATCCTTCCTGAAAATGCATATTGAATATTTCAAAGTTATATCTGCTGACCTCTGTGAACTCTGTGAACTTTCACTTCTGTACTGAATCGTACACAACAAAAGGCGGGGCTTCAGCCAGGCTATATTTAGCTGTATGCAACCTATAGAGAGACATTCAGACCTGACAGAAGGTATTTTTTCTGGCTAAATGTTTTGATACATTTAATCTGAGAAAAATTAAACCATTCTTTTTTAGAAAAAAATCCTTTTCGACAAAATATGAGGGCTTAGATTAGCTTCGGCTAAGGCAAAATTCCTTCGGTTTTTACGCGTAAATCCAGAATCTTCAAAATGCCATATATCGACAACCGTTCCAATCTTTTGCTTCAAATAAAGTGATTTTAAACTGATTTCATCAACAACATGTGATGGTTAACCAGTTGAAGCTATCTTGAAAATAATATCTACTCAAAAATGATATTTGTGATTTTCAGGGGTCAAAATAGCAGATTTTACCATAAAAATGCCACTGTTTTTGTATATATTTAAAATCTGCCTTCAAATGAATTAATTAACATTATTCAGCAGTTTCTATATGTGAATCCATCAAGAAAATGCAACTTTTCAGTTCAAAATGACAAAAAATTATTCTGAGACTATCCTCCCCAACTCCATTTTTAGGGCCATGCCATGTTTTACAATATGCTCATTACACAAAATTCACTGTAAATGTACTATTTATTGTATTTGTTTTATTAGATATTGTTTGTAGCATCTTTACAGGTCATTTTCATGCAACCATGCAGCCAATAAGCACTGTTTAAAGTACATATCCATGAAAATTCATTAAAATGAAGGGGGGTGGGGTAAATAAAAACTTTTAAAAAGCATAGAAAAGGTCATATTTTTTACCAACTAAATAATTTAATTTGTAAAATGTATTAAACCGCATGAAATATTTGCATATCGACACTAACCGTATAGAAGCGATGAACTCAAAGTCAGAGTTTACCTCAACATCTTTTTCAAAACAGACATAAGCGGCTTTTCGACATCTTTTCGGAAAGATGTAGATTGTCGCTTACTGACATTTTTGCCAAACAACGTATGCAAAGCCCTCAGAAATGAATAAAACTTACTAGATATACCTTTAACTGTGTCAAACATGTGCATTACAGGCCAATTGTGTATACCAGGTGTCAGGTATGGCTAATTTTGTGTCCACAACCTTTAATAAAATAATTTAAAATACCTATTTTGCATCATAAAACTTTGAAATATTTAAAAATCATGAAAAGAGTTATAAGAAAAGTCAAAATACACCATAATTTAACATTTCTCACACTTCCAAATCATTGTGTTAGAAAAAAAGTATGTCTACTTTCACTTTTACCATATGCAGAATCTAGCCTATAGGTTGCAGAAAACTAAATACTTTCCCATAGACCTCCTGTTGCACCTGTCAGCTAATATCTCATGAATTATACACCAGATTTTCTTTAAATTACCTTATTTCATAGATATTTCCATCACAAAGCCTTTGAAAGTGTGAAAAAGACAACTTTTCCAGCTCAACCACTCTGCACATGTCTGTGTTTACAAACACTATTGAATCCGCACTGAATATTGACATGCAATTTCAATGGGTGTAAAATTTTCAAAAACATTAAAAAATATTTTTTTATTTAATTTAATGATCCTAGCTGATGGGGATTATTTTACCTATAGTTTATCCTTCCTGAAAATGCATATTGAATATTTCAAAGTTATATCTGCTGACCTCTGTGAACTCTGTGAACTTTCACTTCTGTACTGAATCGTACACAACAAAAGGCGGGGCTTCAGCCAGGCTATATTTAGCTGTATGCAACCTATAGAGAGACATTCAGACCTGACAGAAGGTATTTTTTCTGGCTAAATGTTTTGATACATTTAATCTGAGAAAAATTAAACCATTCTTTTTTAGAAAAAAATCCTTTTCGACAAAATATGAGGGCTTAGATTAGCTTCGGCTAAGGCAAAATTCCTTCGGTTTTTACGCGTAAATCCAGAATCTTCAAAATGCCATATATCGACAACCGTTCCAATCTTTTGCTTCAAATAAAGTGATTTTAAACTGATTTCATCAACAACATGTGATGGTTAACCAGTTGAAGCTATCTTGAAAATAATATCTACTCAAAAATGATATTTGTGATTTTCAGGGGTCAAAATAGCAGATTTTACCATAAAAATGCCACTGTTTTTGTATATATTTAAAATCTGCCTTCAAATGAATTAATTAACATTATTCAGCAGTTTCTATATGTGAATCCATCAAGAAAATGCAACTTTTCAGTTCAAAATGACAAAAAATTATTCTGAGACTATCCTCCCCAACTCCATTTTTAGGGCCATGCCATGTTTTACAATATGCTCATTACACAAAATTCACTGTAAATGTACTATTTATTGTATTTGTTTTATTAGATATTGTTTGTAGCATCTTTACAGGTCATTTTCATGCAACCATGCAGCCAATAAGCACTGTTTAAAGTACATATCCATGAAAATTCATTAAAATGAAGGGGGGTGGGGTAAATAAAAACTTTTAAAAAGCATAGAAAAGGTCATATTTTTTACCAACTAAATAATTTAATTTGTAAAATGTATTAAACCGCATGAAATATTTGCATATCGACACTAACCGTATAGAAGCGATGAACTCAAAGTCAGAGTTTACCTCAACATCTTTTTCAAAACAGACATAAGCGGCTTTTCGACATCTTTTCGGAAAGATGTAGATTGTCGCTTACTGACATTTTTGCCAAACAACGTATGCAAAGCCCTCAGAAATGAATAAAACTTACTAGATATACCTTTAACTGTGTCAAACATGTGCATTACAGGCCAATTGTGTATACCAGGTGTCAGGTATGGCTAATTTTGTGTCCACAACCTTTAATAAAATAATTTAAAATACCTATTTTGCATCATAAAACTTTGAAATATTTAAAAATCATGAAAAGAGTTATAAGAAAAGTCAAAATACACCATAATTTAACATTTCTCACACTTCCAAATCATTGTGTTAGAAAAAAAGTATGTCTACTTTCACTTTTACCATATGCAGAATCTAGCCTATAGGTTGCAGAAAACTAAATACTTTCCCATAGACCTCCTGTTGCACCTGTCAGCTAATATCTCATGAATTATACACCAGATTTTCTTTAAATTACCTTATTTCATAGATATTTCCATCACAAAGCCTTTGAAAGTGTGAAAAAGACAACTTTTCCAGCTCAACCACTCTGCACATGTCTGTGTTTACAAACACTATTGAATCCGCACTGAATATTGACATGCAATTTCAATGGGTGTAAAATTTTCAAAAACATTAAAAAATATTTTTTTATTTAATTTAATGATCCTAGCTGATGGGGATTATTTTACCTATAGTTTATCCTTCCTGAAAATGCATATTGAATATTTCAAAGTTATATCTGCTGACCTCTGTGAACTCTGTGAACTTTCACTTCTGTACTGAATCGTACACAACAAAAGGCGGGGCTTCAGCCAGGCTATATTTAGCTGTATGCAACCTATAGAGAGACATTCAGACCTGACAGAAGGTATTTTTTCTGGCTAAATGTTTTGATACATTTAATCTGAGAAAAATTAAACCATTCTTTTTTAGAAAAAAATCCTTTTCGACAAAATATGAGGGCTTAGATTAGCTTCGGCTAAGGCAAAATTCCTTCGGTTTTTACGCGTAAATCCAGAATCTTCAAAATGCCATATATCGACAACCGTTCCAATCTTTTGCTTCAAATAAAGTGATTTTAAACTGATTTCATCAACAACATGTGATGGTTAACCAGTTGAAGCTATCTTGAAAATAATATCTACTCAAAAATGATATTTGTGATTTTCAGGGGTCAAAATAGCAGATTTTACCATAAAAATGCCACTGTTTTTGTATATATTTAAAATCTGCCTTCAAATGAATTAATTAACATTATTCAGCAGTTTCTATATGTGAATCCATCAAGAAAATGCAACTTTTCAGTTCAAAATGACAAAAAATTATTCTGAGACTATCCTCCCCAACTCCATTTTTAGGGCCATGCCATGTTTTACAATATGCTCATTACACAAAATTCACTGTAAATGTACTATTTATTGTATTTGTTTTATTAGATATTGTTTGTAGCATCTTTACAGGTCATTTTCATGCAACCATGCAGCCAATAAGCACTGTTTAAAGTACATATCCATGAAAATTCATTAAAATGAAGGGGGGTGGGGTAAATAAAAACTTTTAAAAAGCATAGAAAAGGTCATATTTTTTACCAACTAAATAATTTAATTTGTAAAATGTATTAAACCGCATGAAATATTTGCATATCGACACTAACCGTATAGAAGCGATGAACTCAAAGTCAGAGTTTACCTCAACATCTTTTTCAAAACAGACATAAGCGGCTTTTCGACATCTTTTCGGAAAGATGTAGATTGTCGCTTACTGACATTTTTGCCAAACAACGTATGCAAAGCCCTCAGAAATGAATAAAACTTACTAGATATACCTTTAACTGTGTCAAACATGTGCATTACAGGCCAATTGTGTATACCAGGTGTCAGGTATGGCTAATTTTGTGTCCACAACCTTTAATAAAATAATTTAAAATACCTATTTTGCATCATAAAACTTTGAAATATTTAAAAATCATGAAAAGAGTTATAAGAAAAGTCAAAATACACCATAATTTAACATTTCTCACACTTCCAAATCATTGTGTTAGAAAAAAAGTATGTCTACTTTCACTTTTACCATATGCAGAATCTAGCCTATAGGTTGCAGAAAACTAAATACTTTCCCATAGACCTCCTGTTGCACCTGTCAGCTAATATCTCATGAATTATACACCAGATTTTCTTTAAATTACCTTATTTCATAGATATTTCCATCACAAAGCCTTTGAAAGTGTGAAAAAGACAACTTTTCCAGCTCAACCACTCTGCACATGTCTGTGTTTACAAACACTATTGAATCCGCACTGAATATTGACATGCAATTTCAATGGGTGTAAAATTTTCAAAAACATTAAAAAATATTTTTTTATTTAATTTAATGATCCTAGCTGATGGGGATTATTTTACCTATAGTTTATCCTTCCTGAAAATGCATATTGAATATTTCAAAGTTATATCTGCTGACCTCTGTGAACTCTGTGAACTTTCACTTCTGTACTGAATCGTACACAACAAAAGGCGGGGCTTCAGCCAGGCTATATTTAGCTGTATGCAACCTATAGAGAGACATTCAGACCTGACAGAAGGTATTTTTTCTGGCTAAATGTTTTGATACATTTAATCTGAGAAAAATTAAACCATTCTTTTTTAGAAAAAAATCCTTTTCGACAAAATATGAGGGCTTAGATTAGCTTCGGCTAAGGCAAAATTCCTTCGGTTTTTACGCGTAAATCCAGAATCTTCAAAATGCCATATATCGACAACCGTTCCAATCTTTTGCTTCAAATAAAGTGATTTTAAACTGATTTCATCAACAACATGTGATGGTTAACCAGTTGAAGCTATCTTGAAAATAATATCTACTCAAAAATGATATTTGTGATTTTCAGGGGTCAAAATAGCAGATTTTACCATAAAAATGCCACTGTTTTTGTATATATTTAAAATCTGCCTTCAAATGAATTAATTAACATTATTCAGCAGTTTCTATATGTGAATCCATCAAGAAAATGCAACTTTTCAGTTCAAAATGACAAAAAATTATTCTGAGACTATCCTCCCCAACTCCATTTTTAGGGCCATGCCATGTTTTACAATATGCTCATTACACAAAATTCACTGTAAATGTACTATTTATTGTATTTGTTTTATTAGATATTGTTTGTAGCATCTTTACAGGTCATTTTCATGCAACCATGCAGCCAATAAGCACTGTTTAAAGTACATATCCATGAAAATTCATTAAAATGAAGGGGGGTGGGGTAAATAAAAACTTTTAAAAAGCATAGAAAAGGTCATATTTTTTACCAACTAAATAATTTAATTTGTAAAATGTATTAAACCGCATGAAATATTTGCATATCGACACTAACCGTATAGAAGCGATGAACTCAAAGTCAGAGTTTACCTCAACATCTTTTTCAAAACAGACATAAGCGGCTTTTCGACATCTTTTCGGAAAGATGTAGATTGTCGCTTACTGACATTTTTGCCAAACAACGTATGCAAAGCCCTCAGAAATGAATAAAACTTACTAGATATACCTTTAACTGTGTCAAACATGTGCATTACAGGCCAATTGTGTATACCAGGTGTCAGGTATGGCTAATTTTGTGTCCACAACCTTTAATAAAATAATTTAAAATACCTATTTTGCATCATAAAACTTTGAAATATTTAAAAATCATGAAAAGAGTTATAAGAAAAGTCAAAATACACCATAATTTAACATTTCTCACACTTCCAAATCATTGTGTTAGAAAAAAAGTATGTCTACTTTCACTTTTACCATATGCAGAATCTAGCCTATAGGTTGCAGAAAACTAAATACTTTCCCATAGACCTCCTGTTGCACCTGTCAGCTAATATCTCATGAATTATACACCAGATTTTCTTTAAATTACCTTATTTCATAGATATTTCCATCACAAAGCCTTTGAAAGTGTGAAAAAGACAACTTTTCCAGCTCAACCACTCTGCACATGTCTGTGTTTACAAACACTATTGAATCCGCACTGAATATTGACATGCAATTTCAATGGGTGTAAAATTTTCAAAAACATTAAAAAATATTTTTTTATTTAATTTAATGATCCTAGCTGATGGGGATTATTTTACCTATAGTTTATCCTTCCTGAAAATGCATATTGAATATTTCAAAGTTATATCTGCTGACCTCTGTGAACTCTGTGAACTTTCACTTCTGTACTGAATCGTACACAACAAAAGGCGGGGCTTCAGCCAGGCTATATTTAGCTGTATGCAACCTATAGAGAGACATTCAGACCTGACAGAAGGTATTTTTTCTGGCTAAATGTTTTGATACATTTAATCTGAGAAAAATTAAACCATTCTTTTTTAGAAAAAAATCCTTTTCGACAAAATATGAGGGCTTAGATTAGCTTCGGCTAAGGCAAAATTCCTTCGGTTTTTACGCGTAAATCCAGAATCTTCAAAATGCCATATATCGACAACCGTTCCAATCTTTTGCTTCAAATAAAGTGATTTTAAACTGATTTCATCAACAACATGTGATGGTTAACCAGTTGAAGCTATCTTGAAAATAATATCTACTCAAAAATGATATTTGTGATTTTCAGGGGTCAAAATAGCAGATTTTACCATAAAAATGCCACTGTTTTTGTATATATTTAAAATCTGCCTTCAAATGAATTAATTAACATTATTCAGCAGTTTCTATATGTGAATCCATCAAGAAAATGCAACTTTTCAGTTCAAAATGACAAAAAATTATTCTGAGACTATCCTCCCCAACTCCATTTTTAGGGCCATGCCATGTTTTACAATATGCTCATTACACAAAATTCACTGTAAATGTACTATTTATTGTATTTGTTTTATTAGATATTGTTTGTAGCATCTTTACAGGTCATTTTCATGCAACCATGCAGCCAATAAGCACTGTTTAAAGTACATATCCATGAAAATTCATTAAAATGAAGGGGGGTGGGGTAAATAAAAACTTTTAAAAAGCATAGAAAAGGTCATATTTTTTACCAACTAAATAATTTAATTTGTAAAATGTATTAAACCGCATGAAATATTTGCATATCGACACTAACCGTATAGAAGCGATGAACTCAAAGTCAGAGTTTACCTCAACATCTTTTTCAAAACAGACATAAGCGGCTTTTCGACATCTTTTCGGAAAGATGTAGATTGTCGCTTACTGACATTTTTGCCAAACAACGTATGCAAAGCCCTCAGAAATGAATAAAACTTACTAGATATACCTTTAACTGTGTCAAACATGTGCATTACAGGCCAATTGTGTATACCAGGTGTCAGGTATGGCTAATTTTGTGTCCACAACCTTTAATAAAATAATTTAAAATACCTATTTTGCATCATAAAACTTTGAAATATTTAAAAATCATGAAAAGAGTTATAAGAAAAGTCAAAATACACCATAATTTAACATTTCTCACACTTCCAAATCATTGTGTTAGAAAAAAAGTATGTCTACTTTCACTTTTACCATATGCAGAATCTAGCCTATAGGTTGCAGAAAACTAAATACTTTCCCATAGACCTCCTGTTGCACCTGTCAGCTAATATCTCATGAATTATACACCAGATTTTCTTTAAATTACCTTATTTCATAGATATTTCCATCACAAAGCCTTTGAAAGTGTGAAAAAGACAACTTTTCCAGCTCAACCACTCTGCACATGTCTGTGTTTACAAACACTATTGAATCCGCACTGAATATTGACATGCAATTTCAATGGGTGTAAAATTTTCAAAAACATTAAAAAATATTTTTTTATTTAATTTAATGATCCTAGCTGATGGGGATTATTTTACCTATAGTTTATCCTTCCTGAAAATGCATATTGAATATTTCAAAGTTATATCTGCTGACCTCTGTGAACTCTGTGAACTTTCACTTCTGTACTGAATCGTACACAACAAAAGGCGGGGCTTCAGCCAGGCTATATTTAGCTGTATGCAACCTACAACGTTTTACTATATAACTCTATGTAAACAAAGATGGCCGCTGACAGCCATGTTTAATGTCGAATCAAAACGATGTTTCGACAAAGACCAACATCATGTCATGCTGATCATTTTAGAAAAAGTCCCACATCAATATTACTTATAGTTTTCAAGAAGAAGTCGCTACAATCTTGTTTTTTAACAAGAGGTCAATGTCCTTGAAGCTCTACTGACATGTTTTGATAGCTAGATCAGCATTCCTGTGAAGTTTCATAAACATCTGTCAAGTAGGTTCAGGAGTAGTCGCTACAGGTTTTTACTCTATGTAAACAAAGATGGTCGCTGGCAGCCATATTTAATGTTGAATCAAAAAAAAATTCAAAAAGGACCAACATCATGTCATGCTGATCATTTTAGAAAAAGTCCCATATCAATATCATTTATAGTTATCAAGAAATAGTCGCTATAAATTTGTTTCAGAGGAGTAGTCGCTACAAGTGTTTACTGTATAACTCTATGTAAACAAAGATGGCCACTGGCGGCCATGTTTAATGTCAAATCAAAATAGTTTTTGACAAGGATCAATATCATGTCATGCTGATCACTTTAGAAAAAGTCCCATATCAATATCACTTACAGTTTTCAAGAAGTAGTATTATTCTAATCTATTTTTAGCAATGGCGTCCATCTTGAATTCCAGCCGACCTGAATTTTGCTAGGACTAATACGACATCAAGAGCAACATTCCTGTGAAGTTTCATGAAAATCCGCCCAGTAGTTTCAGAGGAGAAGTCACTACAAGTTTTTACTATATAACTATGTAAACATAGATGGCCACTGGCGGCCATGCTTAATGTCGAATCAAAGTAATTATCGTCAAGGATCAACACCATGTCATGCTGACCTTTTTAGAAAAAGACTCATATCACTTAGAGTTTTCAAGAAGTAGTCGCTACAAAATGTCCAATCAAAATAATTTTCGACAAGGATCAACATCATGTCATGCTGATCATTTTAGAAAAAGTCCCGTATCAATATCACTTATAGTTTTCAAGAAGTAGTCGCTACAAACTTGTTTTTTAAAAATCTATTTTTAGCCGTGGTGGCCATCTTGAATTTCCGGCCAGCCTGAAATTTTGCTACGATCAATTAGACATCAAGAGAAACATTCCGGAGAAGATTCATGAAAATCCGTCAAGTAGTTTCAAACAGAGGAGTAGTCGCTACACGTTTTTACTATACAAACTCCATGTAAACAAAGATGGCCGCTGGAAGCCATGTTTAACATCGAATCAAAGCGATTTTCGACGAGGACCAACAACATGTCATCTGATCATTTTAGCAAAAGTCCCATTTCACTTACAGTTTTCAAGAAGTAGTCGCTACAAACCTTTATATTTTTAGCTGTGGCGGCCATCTTGAATTTCCGGCCTACCTGAAATTTTGCTAGGATCAACTAGACATCAAGAGCAACATTCCAGTGAAGTTTTCATGAAGTAAAGTAGTTTTACAGCAGTAGTCACTACACATTTTTACTATACAAACTCTATGTAAACAAAGATGGCCGCTGGCGGCCATGTTTAATGTCGAATCAAAATAATTTTCAACAAGGATCAACATCATGTCATGCTGATCATTTTAGAAAAAGTCCCATATCAATATCACTTATAGTTTTCAAGAAGTAGTCGCTACAATCTTGTATTTTAAAAATCTATTTTTAGCCGTGGCGGCCATTTTGAATTTCCGGGCGACCTGACATTTTTCAAGGATCAATTAGACATCAAGAGAAACATTCCGGTGAAGATTCATTAAAATCCGTCAAGTAGTTTCAGAGGAGGTCGCTACACGTTTTTATTATACAAACTCTATGTAAACAAAAATGGCCGCTGGCGGCCATGTTTAATGTCGAATCAAAATAGTTTTTGACAAGGATCAACATCATGTCATGCTGATCATTTTAGAAAATGTCCCATACCAATATCACTTATAGTTTTCAAGAAGTAGTCGCTAAAAACTTGTTTTTTAAAAATCTATTTTTAGCCGTGGTGGCCATCTTGACTTTCTGACCAACCTGAAATGTTGCTAGGATCATTAAGACATCAAGAGCAACATTCCTGTGAAGTTTCATGAAAATCCGTCATGTAGTTTCAGAGAGGTAGTCGCTACAAGTTTTTATTATATAACTCTAAGTAAACAAAGATGGCCGCGACTCAAAACAATTTTCGACAAGTATCAACACCATGTCATGCTGATCCTTTTAGAAAAAGTCCCATATCAATATTATAGTTTTCAGGAAATAGTCGCTACAAATTTGTTTTAATGCCCTTTGTTTTTATGCCCCCGAAAGGGTTTCGCACTAGTCCGTCCGTCCGCAGTTCGTGTCGGGACTGTACCTTCAAAACCCCTGCATGGATTTTTAATTAACTTGGCATAAGTGATCACCATAACAAGACGATGTGTCTCGCGCAAAACCCAGGTCCGTACCTCAAATGTCAAGGTCACACTTGCAGTTCATAGGTCAAAAACAGGTACGCAATTTCGTGTCCGGACCGTAACGTCACAAACCCTGCAGGGATTTTTAAATAACTTGGCACAATTGATCACCATAACAAGACGATGTGTCGCGCGCAAAACCCAGGTCCGTCCCTCAAAGGTCAAGGTCACACTTGCAGATCATAGGTCAAAAACAGGTAGGCAATTTCGTGTCCCTGACCGCAACGTCACAACCCCTGCAGGGATTTTTAAATAACTTGGCACAAGTGATCACCATAACAAGACGATGTGTCGCGCGCAAAACGCAGGTCCTTCCCTCAAAGGTCTAGGTCACACTTGCAGATCATAATTAAAAAACGCATTTTCGTGTCCGGACTGTAACGTCACAACCCCTGCAGAGATTTTTAAATTACTTGGCACAAGTGATCACCATAACAAGACGATGTGTCGCGCACAAAACCCAGGTCCCTACCTCAAAGGTCAAGGTCACACTTGCAGTTCATAGGTAAAAAACAGGTACGCAATTTCGTGTCCGGACCGTAACGTCACAAACCCTGCAGGGATTTTTAAATAACTTGGCACAATTGATCACCATAACAAGACGATGTGTCGCGCGCAAAACCCAGGTCCGTCCCTCAAAGGTCAAGGTCACACTTGCAGATCATAGGTCAAAAACAGGTACGCAATTTCGTGTTCCTGACCGCAACGTCACAACCCCTGCAGGGATTTTTAAATAACTTGGCACAAGTGATCACCATAACAAGACGATGTGTCGCGCGCAAAACGCAGGTCCTTCCCTCAAAGGTCAAGGTCACACTTGCAGATCATAATTAAAAAACGCATTTTCGTGTCCGGACCGTAACGTCACAACCCCTGCAGAGATTTTTAAATTACTTGGCACAAGTGATCACCATAACAAGACGATGTGTCGCGCACAAAACCCAGGTCCCTACCTCAAAGGTCAAGGTCACACTTGCAGTTCATAGGTAAAAAACAGGTACGCAATTTCGTGTCCGGACCGTAACGTCACAACCCCTGCAGGGATTTTTAAATAACTTGGCACAAGTGATTACCATAACAAGACGATGTGTCGCGTGCAAAACCCAGGTCCGTCCCTCAAAGGTCAAGGTCACACTTGCAGATCATAGGTCAAAAACAGGTACGCAAGTTCGTGTCCGGACCGCAACGTCACAACCACTGCAGGGATTTTTAAATAACTTGTCACAAGTGATCACCATAACAAGACGATGTGTCGCGCGCAAAACGCAGGTCCTTCCCTTAAAGGTCAAGGTCACACTTGCAGATCATAGGTAAAAAACGCATTTTCGTGTCCGGACCGTAACGTCACAACCCCTGCAGAGATTTTTAAATTACTTGGCACAAGTGATCACCATAACAAGACGATGTGTCGCGCACAAAACCCAGATCCCTACCTCAGAGGTCAAGGTCACAATTGCAGTTCATAGGTGAAAAAACAGGTACGCATTATCGTGCCCGGACCGTAACGTCACAACCCCTGCAGGGATTTTTAAATAACTTGGCACAAGTGATCACCATAACAAGACGATGTGTCGCGCGCAAAACCCAGGTCCGTACCTCAACGGTAAAGGTCACACTTGCAGTTCACAGGTAAAACAAGAGGCCCTAGAGGGCATATGGACGCTCTACTGCCTCAAGATAAAGTTGATGTATAAGGGGCCATAAGTATTTCAAAAATCATTCAACCGGAACATGGTGATGACAGACGCAACTAGGTTTGGTACTGATCATCCCTGCTAAGTTTGGTTGAAATCCAGCCAGAGGTTCAGAAGAACTAGTCTAGACAAAGTTAGTGTATTAAATCCTTTAAGGCCTCATAACTCTGCCAAAATTCATTCAACCAGAACATGGCAACGACAGGTGCAACTTGGCTTAGTACTGATCATCCCCGCCAAGATTCCCTGAAATCTGGCAAAGAGTTCAGAAGAGACTAATCTGGACAAAGTTTGTGTATCAAAACATTTAAAGGGCTATAACTCTCCCAAAAAACATTCAACCGAAATATGGCGATGATATGCACAACTAGATTGATACTGATCATCCTTGTCAAGTTTCGTCTATATTCAGCCAGGGGTTCAGGAGAATTAGCCTGGAAAAAATGTGTGGTATCAAAATCCCTACAAAAGAGCCATAAAACTTCCAAATATCGGTAAACGGGAACGCGGTGATGACATGCACAACAAGGCTTGGTGCTGATCATTCCTGCAAAGTTTCATTGAAATCTGGCGAGAGGTTCAAGAGAAGTAGATCAGACAAAGTTTGTGTATTAAAACCTTTAAAGGACCATAATTCTGCCAAAAATCATTCAACCGGAACACGTCGATGATTTGCACAACCACACATGGAATTGATCATCCATAAAACGTTTTGTTTAATTCTGCCAGGGGTTCAGGAGAACTAGTCAGAACAAAGTTTGTGTATTACAACCTTTAAAGGGCTATAACTCTGCCAAAATCATTCAACTGGAACACGTTGACTATGTACAAGTAGGCTTGGTACTGATCATCCCTGCAAAGTTTCAATGAAATTCGGCCAAATGAAGGTCCTTTCGTCTTAAGGATATTCAAAATTTTGAATTGTGTGGAGTCCTTCCAGTGAAACTGAAAATTAATTTTGGTTGATTTTATGAAATTAATGATAATAATGCAACAAATTGATTTCCATTATACGAAACATATATAAGAGCAAATGAAGAATAAAAAAAGTTTTCTGAAAATGTTATCATTTATGCACAATCTGACATTAAACTATACCATTTTTTGTGCATCCGCCTAGAAATATCCACAACCTTAAACTTAAAACAAATAACATCCGTATAATCCTCTCAGTCTTATCAAGGGCAGATGAAATCCAAAATTTTGAAATTGATTTCATTTTAGCTAAAATTTGACCAAACACAGAGGTGAATCCCAGCAATATTATAAATGTACACGTGTTACTTAGCATGCTTAGATCATGCTTGAAAAATGAGGTGCCAGGTAGGTAAACAGATGTGTGTATTCAATCAATAGAAATGTGCTTGACCATGCCTACATTGCAATTACCTAGGCTAACACCTGTATTATTATTAGGTCATAATAATGTAAACCTTCAGGAACCCCTATACTTTGTGTATTAAATTGTCACCCTATTATGGTCATTGAAAATTGATTTCGAGAATGTGTTCATGTACAATATTTGTAAAGTTTTGATTGGTATGCAAATTAAAAAAAAAGGATTTTCAGCTGCCCTAGATAAGACTTCGAAGATTACATTGCTATTGATAATCTCTGAATATTACTGTGTAGATGCAGGATAATGGCAGTTGTTTCATTTAAAACTAGAATTATCACTGAAAGTGATTAATACCCCCACAATACCGCCTTGTCACATAAACATGGCAATCAGAAGAAAACAATGGTAGGGAGGGAGGGGAGGAGAGAGAGAGAGAGAGAGAGAGAGAGAGAGAGAGAGAGAGAGAGAGACCAATTTTTGATGCAGTTATGGTCCCCCTTTTCAACTTAGAATTTGCCACAAAAAAAAACGGTGTCCGGACGATAACTCGTGAAAGGGTGGACGGATTTAAATAACTTTTGGTACACGGGTTTAAGACCATAAAACACAGGTCAGTTGAAGTATTTAGTAGTCAAACTTGTATTATGATGTGTGTTATGAAAATACCTCTGTATGCTGCCCAACTTCCCTCACACATCACTCGATGTAATCAACCACAGAGATAAAGCATAGTAAGAGACACTATAATGTGAAGTTATCACTTGAGTACTCGCATATTGCGAAATGATTTCAGAAAATGCAAGTCTGAATGTGTACATGCATTATTGCAAGTTGTTATTGATTTGGCCTGGAGTAGATGTAAACATGTTTACCATGTATATGAAATTATTTTATGCAAATTCATTTATGATGATGTAGACTGTTCTCTGGCCTTGAATAACAGCTAAAATTGGAATAGATGTAAACATGTTTACAATGTATATGCAAATTATTTTATGCAAATTCATTTATGATGATGTAGACTATTCTCATTGGACTGTGTTATGCAAATTTGAAATTTGGACTATTTTCATTGGACTGTTTGGTGGAGCAGAGTTTGAGCACTATATAAACAGACACTGGGAGCAGTTCTAGCGTAAAGGTAGCGCCGTTGTGTAATGGTTAGCATTGCGGCTTAGTAACCCAGGGATCGCGCGTTCAATCCCAGCCAGGACCGAATTTGGGTTAATTATCGAAATATTTCAAAAGTATTTCCTACCTTACCAGTCCTTCGGATGAGACTTAAAACCTAGGTCTGCTCGCTAAAATGCTTAGTGCAATACAGCGAGGATAAATAAACGCTTATACGCACGTACAGTTCTAGCGCAGTGCAGTTGAATTAACATGTCGCCAGTACGTAGATATCTCCGCCCTATTGTTGATGTCAGAGTATATTGACAATAGGTTATATTATATGCCAATAGGTTATATTATAATACAGCTACACATGCTTTATTATACGGTTGCACATGCTATTGTTTGTCGAACTTGACTTGTATTTTATGGTGTTATACCCGTGTACCAAATATTATTTAAATGCAGCAACCCTTTCATGAGTTATCGTCCGGAAACACCCGTGTACCAAAAATTATTTAAATCCGTCGACCCTTTCATGAGTTATCGTCCGGACACCGTTTTTTGAGCAAATTCTAAGTTGAAAAGGGGCCATAATTCCGTCAAAAATTGGTGGTTTGTAACCAAAGTCGAACTTGACTTGTATTTTATGGTGTTATATCCGTGTGCCAAATATTATTTAAATCCTTCGACCCTTTCATGAGTTATTGTCGGACACCGTTTTTCGGGCAATTTATAAGTTGAAAAGGGGCCATAACTCCGTTAAAAATTGGTGGTTTGTAACCAAAGTCGAACTTGACCTGTATTTTATGGTCTTAAACCTGCGTACCAAAAATTATTTAAATCCGTCGACCCTTTCATGAGTTATCGTCCGGACACCGTTTTTTTGGCAAATTCTAAGTTGAAAAGGGCCATAACTCCGTCAAAAATTGGTGGTTTGTAACCAAAGTCGAACTTGACCTGTATTTTATGGTCTTAAACCCGTGTACCAA
Source organism: Cyrtodaria siliqua (assembly GCA_037043455.1). NCBI lineage: Eukaryota > Metazoa > Mollusca > Bivalvia > Adapedonta > Hiatellidae > Cyrtodaria > Cyrtodaria siliqua. Next base: position 193,133 of record JAWPHD010002796.1, on the reverse strand, counting down.
AAATTATTTAAATCCGTCGACCCATTCATGAGTTATCGTCCGTACACCGTTTTTTGCGCAAATTCTAAGTTGAAAAGGGGACATAACTCTGTCAAAAATTGGTGGTTTGTAACCAAAGTCGAACTTGACTTGTATTTTATAGTGTTATACCCTTGTACCAAATATTATTTAAATCCGTCTACCCTTTCATGAGTTATCGTCCGGACACCGTTTTTTGGGCAATTTATAAGTTGAAAAGGGGCCATAACTCCGTCAAAAATTGGTGGTTTGTAACCAAAGTCGAACTTGACCTGTATTTTATGGTCTTAAATCCGTGTACCAAAAATTATTTAAATCCGTCAACCATTTCATGAGTTACCGTCCGGACACCGTTTTTTGCGCAAATTCTAAGTTGAAAAGGGGTCATAACTCCGTCAAAAATTGGCTTGTATTTTATGGTGTTATACCCGTGTACCAAATATTATTTAAATCCGTCGACCCTTTCATGAGTTATTATCCGGACACCGTTTTTTGGGCAATTTATAAGTTGAAAAGGGGCCATAACTCCGTCAAAAATTGGTGGTTTGTAACCAAAGTCGAACTTGACCTGTATTTTATGGTCTTAAACCCGTGTACCAAAAATTACTTAAATCCGTCGATCCTTTCATGAGTTATCGTCCGGACACCGTTTTTTGCGCAAATTCTAAGTTGAAAAGGGGCCATAACTCCGTCAAAAATTGGTGGATTGTAACCAAAGTCAAACTTGACTTAATTTTGTGGTGTTATACCCGTGTACCAAATATTATTTAAATCCATCAACCCTTTCATGAGTTATCGTCCGGAAACCAACAGACCAGTTGAAAAGGGGCCATAACTCCGTCAAAAATTGGTGGTTTTAAGTTGAAAAGGGGCCATAACTTCGTCAAAAATTGGTGGTTTGTAACCAAAGTCGAACTTGACTTTACTTTTATGGTGTTATACCCGTGTACCAAATATTATTTAAATCCATCAACCCTTTCAAGAGTTATCGTCCGGAAACCAACAGACCGACCGACGGACGGACCGACAAGCTCACTCTTATATACACCCCCAAACTTCGTTTGTGGGGGTATAATAATTACTAAACTATTGCATTTTTTCTTTTGATTTCTTTCTCTATATAGGCTATATATATAATAAATAATGAAAGTACTTGATTTAATGCCGTAACTTGTGCTTAAAATGCATATCGTCTCGAAATGGTTTTCATTGTCACAGGTTGGATATCACCAATTCAAATGGCTGAAGTACCTTAAGGACTATCGGTCAGCCATCTTTAATCCAAATAATCCAAAATCGATGAGATATGGTCAAGTGAATTTTTCAACGATATACACATTTTAGGCACGAGCAATGTCAACAATGTAGTACATGACAGTAATTCAACACTATTGATGTGAACATAATATTAGAAAGAATACTTATATGGCCGAAATTGTGTGCTTTATATTTGAAAAGTTTGGTACAGTTTTACTCAAAGTTGTTTTGTTTTTTATGTGAAATAAACTGATCCATAAAATAGTCCATTTATCCAGCGAGTGCAGACGAGACATCATTTCTGAATAAAATAAGCCATGTTATCACATCATCCAAAATTCGAAGTACACCATTGTTAAAAAAAAGCTATTCTTTCAATGGCAAAATAATCTCATTGCTGTAGTATGGTGGCACTGACGGGTTTTAATTGTCCAACTATTATAAATGGCAACTATATTTTTGGATGTATTAAACACAACTGAGTGACTGTTGTGAATAGAAACATGGCAAAACAAGAGTATTTATTATTATATTCGAATAAAAACAGCACAAACTAAATAATAACATACGAATACGATCAAATGAACTGTTTATACGAGTTTCACCATACCGCATGATTTCAATTTACAATTCACGTGCATGCTTTTCATGTGTATCATGTGTGTGTTGATGGCACATGGCGTATATAGAAAATCTTCATTTTTAACAATGGCGTACTTCGAATTTTGGATGATGTGATAACATGGCTTATTTTATTCATAAATAATGTCTCGTCTGCATTCGCTGGATAAATGGACTACTTTATGGACCCGTTTATTTCACATAAAAAACTAAACAACTTGAGTAAAACTGTACCAAACTTTTCGATTATAAAGCGCACAATTTCGGCCATATAAGTATTCTTTCTAATATTATGTTCACATCAATAGTGTTGAATTACTGTCATGTACTATATAGTTGACATTGCTCGTGCCTAAAATGCGTACATCGTTGAAAAATTCACTTGACCATATCTCATCGATTTTGGATATTTTGGATCAAAGATGGCTGACCGATAGTCCTTAATGAGGCCAAGATATAGCATATTTCTGAAAATCAGGGGCCACGACTTCGATGTAAATGGTCCAATCTGGATGGTTTTCGAACTTTTCCGAGCTGTCATTGATATAAACAATTTGGTAAAGTTTCGTAAAGATTGGATAAAAGATGATGGCCTTATCGTGTTAAGGCAAAATATAGCATTTTTAACTAAATCAAGGGCCATAACTCCGCTATTACTGGTCCGATCTGGCTGTTTTTCAAACTTGTCCGAGCTTTCATTGACATTAACAATCTGGTAAAGTTTGGTAAAGATCGGATGAATAATGAAGGCCCTATCGTCTTAACGAGGCAAAATACAGCATTTTTAAATCAAGGGCCGTAACTCCGCTTTTACTAGTCCGATCTGGCTTGTTTTCGAACTTGTCTAAGCTTTTATTGATTAACAATCTGTGAAAGTTTGATAAAGATCGCATGGAAAATGAAGGCCCTATAGTCTTAACAAGGTAAAATATAGCATTTTTAACTAAATCAAGGGCCATAACTCCGCTGCTACTGGTCCAATCTGGCTGGTTTTCGAACTTGTCCGAGATTTTATTGATATTAACAATCTGTTAAAGTTTGGTAAAGATCGGATGGAAAATAAAGGCCCTATCGTCTTAACGAGGCAAAATATAGCATTTTTAACTAAATCAAGGGCCATAACTCCGCTGCTACTACTCCAATCTGGCTGGTTTTCGAACTTGTCCGAGCTTTCATTGATATTTACAATCTATTAAAGTTTGGTAAAGATCGGATGAAAAATGAAGGCCCTATCGTCTTGAGGTAAAAGTTAAAGGACGGACGGACGACGGACACCTTGGCCAGTAGAGCTAAAAACAGGTACGCATTTTCGTGTCCAGACCGTAACGTCACAACTCCTGCAGGGATTTTTAAATAACTTGGCACAAGTGATCACCATAACAAGACGCTGTGTCGCGCGCAGCACCCAGGTCCGTACCTCAAAGGTCAAGGTCACACTTGCAGTTCATAGGTCAAAAACAGGGACGCAATTTCGTGTCCAAATCGTAACGTCACAACCCCTGCAGGGATTTTTAAATAACTTGGCGCAAGTGATCACCATAAGACGATTTGTCGCGCACAAAACCCAGGTCCGTACCTCAAAGGTCAAGGTCACTGTTCATAGTGTCAAAAACACGTAAGCAATTTCGTGTCCGGACCACGTCACAACCCATGCAGGGATTTTTAAATAACTTGGCACAACTGATCACCATAAGACGATGTGGCGCATGCAAAACCCAGGTCCATTCCTCAAAGGTCAGTCAGTTAGGGAAATTTCACTTTCATTTCCCTCAATTCACTTTGTCAAAATCACACCTTCAACTTGAAGACATTTTCTGGAACAAGGACACTTTGGGGGCATTTGTCACTTTACTGTGACATTTCTTGTTTTAAGTATAGTTTTAGCTGTGGCGGCCATCCTGAATATCCGGCCAGCCTGAAATTTTGCTAGGATCAACTAGACAAGAGCAACATTTCTGTGAAGTTTCATGAAAATCCGTCCAGTAGTTTTACAGGAGTAGTCGCTACAAGTTTTTATTATATAACTCTAAACAAAGATGGCCGCTGACAGCCATGTTTAACGTCTAATAAAAACGATGTTTCGACAAAGACCAACATCATGTCATGCTGATCATTTTAGAAAAAGTCCCATATCAACATCTCTTATAGTTTTCAAGAAGTAGTCGCTACAATCTTGTTTTTTAACAAGCGGTCAATGACCTTGAAGCTCTACCGATAGGTTTTGATAGCTAGATCAGCATTCCTGTGAAGTTTCATAAAAATCTGTCAAGTAGGTTCAGGAGTAGTCGCTACAAGTTTTTACTCTATGTAAACAAGGATGGCCGCTGGCAGACATACTTAATGTTTTTCAACAAGGACCAACATCATGTCATGCTGATCATTTTAGAAAAAGTCCCATATCAATATCACTTAGAGTTTTCAAGAAGTAGTCGCTACAAACTTTTTTTTTAAAAATCTGTTTTTAGATTTGGCGGCCATCTTGCACTTCAAATCAACCTGACTTTTTGCTAGGATCAACTAGACTTCATGGGCAACATTTCTGTAAAGTTTCATGAAAATCTATCCAGTAGTTTCAGAGGAGTAGTCGCTACAAAAAAAGTTTACGGACAGATGGACGACAGACACTGCACCACGGCATAAGCTTTGAGTGGAGCTAAAAATCTCTGAATGGAGGTTCTCCGGCCATGAGGATATTTAAATCGAAATCAATACACAACAATAAATATTTACAATTCACACATTGCAGTATCTGTGAAAAGCGAGCATGAGGATATTTAAATCGAAATCAATACAAAATTAGACATCAAGAGCAACATTTGTGTGAAGTTTTATGAAAATCCGTCAAGTAGTTTCAGAGGAGTATAGTCGCTACAAGTTTTCATTATATAACTCTTATGTAAACAAAGATGGCCGCTGGCAGCCATGTTTAACGTCGAATCAAAACAATTTTCGACAAGGATCAACATCATGTCATACTGATCATTTTAGGAAAAGACGCATATCAATATCACTTATAGTTTTCAAGAAATAGTCGCTATAAATTTGTTTTTTAAAAATCTACTTTTAGCCATGGTGGCCATCTTGAATTTTTTGCCGAATTGAAATTTTGCTAGGATCAACTAGACATCAAGAGCAACATTCCTGTGAAGTTTCATGAAAATCCATCAAGTAGTTTCGTCGGAGTAGTCGTTACAAGTAACTGTATGTAAACAAAGATGGCCGCTGGCGGCCATGTTTAATGTCGAATCAAAATAATTTTTGACAAGTATCAATATCATGTCATACTGATCACTTAAGAAACAGTCCCATATCAATATCACTTACAGTTTTCAAGAAGTAGTCGCTACAATCTTGATTTTTTAAAAATATATTTCCAGCCGACCTGAATTTTGCTAGGATCAATAAAACATAAAGAGCAATATTCCTGTGAAGTTTCATGAAAATCCGTCCAGTAGTTTCAGAGTAGTAGTCGCTACAGGTATTATACCACTAATTATTTTCCCCATAGACACCAATGTTAATGTGTCACATGCAAATTCAACTCAAGTATGGATAATGCAGCAGTGTAATGTTCATATAGAAAACTAATTTTACACTTGAAAAATCACCAGAAAAGGTGGGGTCACAAGACATGTAAGAAAGTTCTTGTTTGTTTACTAAACAGGTCAAGGGTACAGCTGTTTTCATTGATTGACTGTTTTCATTGCTCACAAAGTGTAAGCAGTCAGAAAATGTTCATCAGTGATCCAGTAAAACTTATTAATACGCTTCTTAGAGATACAACCACAAAATCGAATAGAAATGGGCAGTTTTCTCCTACTTATAATGCCCCTTTTCATCAAAAAGGAGGAATTACTTTTTATTATAGGAACTACATTCGACTACACTCAGAAGCTTACATGTAATTAGTGGTGGTAAACCTACAGGTTTTTACTATGTAACTCTATGTAAACAAAGATGGCCACTGGCGTGCGTGTGGGACAGTCATTAATTTTATTGACAGTTGTGTAGCTATGTATTTTGCTCACCTAAGGCAATATTTACCATAATAAGAAGACCTATTTATAGATGATAGATTTATTATATCGGTAGTACTTGAAGTTTCGTCCCTTGGTTGAACTGAATTGGGGTTTTAAGGCGCACCAACACATGAAAGGTTATATGGCGCCTAACAGGAATGAACATGCCAGGCTCATCCACCATGTATATAAGATATAAAATATGGAGAACGGGCCTAGAACCTTCTCACCCTGAACTGCAGAGTTGCTGCAAATTCTATTTATAATTTTAGACACTCCATTTACGCTGGAGCCACGTTATAGTTTTTCTGCCACTGCTCTAGTGATATGAGCAAGATGGCACCTGAAACAATGCAGGGGTCATGATGAAGACCTTAATGAGCATGAACAAAAAATGATAAAATGAACATGAATTTGGGGGGATTCTACCCCTCTGCCTTCCCCTCCAACGGGATCTGCAGTGGCCCTTTTCTTTGCCCTGTAACCAAACGGGGCCCCCGAACCACACAGGGCGTCCCTTGGTTGAAAGTACACCGTACGCCGTTTGTATTTAATAGAGTGTCACAGCAGCCGTACAGTATACCAAAGACCTAACAACAAATAGATTGGACTACGAAAATTATCTAATTTTCACGTGGCACAAAATATTTCCAAACTTTAAACACAAATATCATGAAAAGTTTTATAGATACAAGTTTCATTCATGCCAAATCCCATTAGAAAAATTTCTCTAACATTTAGAGCAAAAAAGGAGTTTGACGGAAACTCGATTCCAAACCTCGATTTTTAAGCGAAAATCGAATAATGATGACATCTTTAACTTTAAACATCTTTTTATACAATCTTATTTTGAAAATAAACATAAATTAGTATAATCCCACTTTGCTACTCACTATGAATCTTTTGAATGTATTCTCATCAAAATCAGCGAATAACTGAGAGAAGATTGCAGGAAAAGTTAGGGTGCCACGTGATATTTTGGTTACTTCATTGGTTAAGATAGGAAGTTTCCTATATTAATATGTCTGTGAGTATACAATGAAAAGTGATGTTAAAGGAAAGTGCATTAAACATGAAAACTGACTTTTCTAAACACAACTCTGCTATCTGGGAAGTTTCAATAGGTATTCATGTACACAACTCTGCTATCTGTGAAATCTAAATAGGTATTGATGTACAAAGTATTACACAAATTGCTTTGTCTGTTTACCAGCAAGGCTTCAAGCTGTGGCCATGGTATATTGTATAGGACATCATCTCAACCTTTAAACCGCCCAAGATTGCCTGTCCTTATTGGACCTGTTATGTACGAAATTCAAATGAATATTTTCTCACATGCAGTAAGAATAAAGGAATTAAGATATAAAAAAAAGCAGATAATTTTTCTTTCCTTTTTATTTAGTCTTTTTTCTTAATTCAATATATACATATTTTTAACATTGTTCACAGAGGTACAAATTATATTTCTACATACTTAACATCATCCATCTTCCGACACAATGCTTAATAACAGGAAGGGTCAAGGTCACCCCAATCCTACAACAAAATGGGGACGATTAACAAACTGTCATGTAATAGTTCATATATAGTTTGTCTATAGGAGAACAATGTAATTTCTCCAGCACAGAAAATTGTTGGAAACATTATGCAATGAATTCTTTGTCCAAATAAACAAAACGATCAGAATTACTCTTGACTGCGAATTACATGCCACTATCATGTCATACGGCACCAACAAGAATGAACATTTCAGGCCCACATTCCATTTACATAGAAATAAAGTTACGTATAATGACTCAAAGAAACTTTTCACCTGCAGATTTGCTGCAAATTATGTTTAAACATTCCAAGTGGGAGGAACTGTACCCATCTACAAGACACCCAGTAGGAGGAACTGTACCCATCTACAAGACAACCAGTAGGAGGAACTGTACCCATCTACAAGACACCCAGTAGTAGGAACTGTACCCATCTACAAGACACCCAGTAGTAGGAACTGTACCCATCTACAAGTCACCCAGTAGGAGGAACTGTATCCATCTACAAGACACCCAGTAGGAGGAACTGTACCCATCTACAAGACACCCAGTAGTAGGAACTGTACCCATCTACAAGACACCCAGTAGGAGGAACTGTATCCACCTACAAGACACCCAGTAGGAGGAACTGTATCCATCTACAAGACACCCAGTAGGAGGAACTGTACCCATCTACAAGACACCCAGTAGGAGGAACTGTACCCATCTACAAGACACCCAGTAGGAGGAACTGTACCCATCTACAAGACACCCAGTAGGAGGAACTGTACCCATCTACAAGACACCCAGTAGTAGGAACTGTACCCATCTACAAGACACCCAGTAGGAGGAACTGTATCCATCTACAAGACACCCAGTAGTAGGAACTGTATCCATCTACAAGACACCCAGTAGGAGGAACTGTATCCACCTACAAGACACCCAGTAGGAGGAACTGTACCCACCTACAAGACACCCAGTAGGAGGAACTGTATCCATCTACAAGACACCCAGTAGGAGGAACTGTATCCATCTACAAGACACCCAGTAGGAGGAACTGTACCCATCTACAAGACACCCAGTAGGAGGAACTGTATCCATCTACAAGACACCCAGTAGGAGGAACTGTATCCACCTACAAGACACCCAGTAGGAGGAACTGTACCCATCAACAAGACACCCAGTAGGAGGAACTGTATCCACCTACAAGACACCCAGTAGGAGGAACTGTACCCATCTACAAGACACCCAGTAGGAGGAACTGTACCCATCTACAAGACACCCAGTAGTAGGAACTGTACCCATCTACAAGTCACCCAGTAGGAGGAACTGTATCCATCTACAAGACACCCAGTAGGAGGAACTGTACCCACCTACAAGACACCCAGTAGGAGGAACTGTACCCATCAACAAGACACCCAGTAGGAGGAACTGTACCCATCTACAAGACACCCAGTAGGAGGAACTGTATCCATCTACAAGACACCCAGTAGGAGGAACTGTACCCATCTACAAGACACCCAGTAGGAGGAACTGTACCCTTCTGCAGGGGATAACCGTCACCGTTTTCTTGCCGAAGAACCACATGGCAGTGCCTTTAGAGCCGAGTTGAATTTGGGTTTACCATGCACCAACATAAAAAGGTTACATGGCGCCAACAGGAATGAACGCTCCATTTACCTAGAACTTTCTCACCTGCAAACCTGCCGAGTTGCTGCAAATTCTCTTGTAAACACTCCTTTGCTGGAGCCATGATCACTGTTTTCTGCCACCACTCAAGCAGCACTTGAAACAATACAGGGATGATGATCTTTAATAAACATGGCAAAATGAACCTGAATTCGGGTGCATTTGTTTGGTTCCTGGGCGATACCCTTGAAGAATATGGCCGATTTTGTAAACAACATTGTTTGAATACCTGTGTGTGACCGTGACAAACCTTCTTTAAATGCATTTTTGAGACTTGTCCAGAAGTTAATGTATGTACATATTTTACAGTATTTACGAAGAATGGACAAGACATGAAATAACAGTTTAAAGTACAAATACCAATTTTATAAATAATGTACTTAAAAAGGATAGCAATATGAAACCATTTCCTGAACAATACGGAAAACACTAATATACATCTTTGTAATTGACATGGTAGTATGTACAACATGACTGAAATGCAGGATGATTCAACATTCTAAAATTAATAAAAACATTAAACGTCAACAATCGTCAGTTTGTATTGCTTTAAATTTTAATGAAATAAAAAATATATTTTTTAAACAACAATTACACATATGTATTGGTGAATATTTATAGGCGATCATGGAATCTAGTCTGTTTAGTAAATTTGTTTCAATGAGTCGGCAACAATAACAATGTTAAATATGTTGATTCTTGTACTACCGGTAAATGACATATGGCCAGAAGAAATCAGTTTTTAACCGGAGTACAATAAAATACACATGTGTCATGCTATGTTACAAAGCTTCGTCATATAAAAATAAGAACATCGATATACCAAGTAAATCACATAACAAGAGTTTCCAATCTAGCTAATGCTTTAGAATTGAGACACAAACACTCCAAGTCTAATGAGTAAACAATCTGAATGCATCAAAATTGGTGAATGTCACTCTTTCAAGATCGTAGACTAGTATAGGGAAAGCAATATATAGTTCTGATAAAACTGGAAACGTGTAACTACGTGATCTTGGTCTTAAATAAACTGTCATCAACATCAATATGAATTTTGCCTTTAACAAATGGTTTAATTAAACAATAATAGAACTCTATATATCAAATAGAAAGAAACCAGTTTCAAGGTCATCATTTTTTTTAGGTCACTATGACCTTGACCTTTGACCTTGACCTTTGACCAAATGACTCCAAAATCAATAGGCATCTTGCATCGTGGAAATGTGTTTTGTTTCTTTGTATGGTGTTTTACGTCGTTTTCAACACATGTAAGGTTATATATGATGATCGATTTTTTTATAGTGTAGGCAGACCATCCACTTTTCCTGGGCAGAACCAGTACTGTACACCTCCCGCCATCCGTAGGTAATGAGTTTCAAGGTCTTATTTAGGATCACTGTGTGTGACATTTCGCTTTGACAACCAAAATCACTAGGCACCTTTCCTACCTCAAAATCAAAATATGTACACAAAGTTTTATTAAGATCAGACCATCAGAACTTGAGCTGAAAACTGTTAGGTTTAATGCTTTTCCTGAACTTTGCTACTTCTGAAATAAAACAACATAAAACTGTATGTATTCTCCTGCTGATTACGACAAATACAGACTTTCTTGTTTTCAATTTAAAGAGTTCATGAAGTTTCTTTAATATAACAATCAACTGATAATCAAAAATTATCTTAAATGATTGACAAGATATTTTTTCTCACATTATAGAAATATCCACCAAACATGGAGATTACCCAGCTTGACAAACAACGGTATGGTTTATATGAAAAATGAGATTCTGATGTTAATATGGCTAGAACAAATACTTCCATCTAAACTCATTTGTAAAGATTTTATCCACTATATGTAAACACATCACAAATTGATAGCAAGCACTAGCTGTAAACCATCACAAGTTGATACAATTCATCTATACCAGTTAACTCAATAGTTTTTATTATTTATACAAACATTAAAGGAGAACTACTTAATTATATAAATCATAAAAAAAAATACAAAGTTTAAACAAATCACTTCTTAATCAAATCACTTCTTAATCAAATCACTCAGTCGAGCAGACGCTTAAACAAATCACTCTCAGTCAAGCAGATGGTGGCAATATTGTGGTGTTTGTGTAGAAGAAAACAGCATAACCTGAACTACCCACATGGATAGGTTTATCCTGTCACAAAGTGCACTGCACCCAGTTGGGATTCCAACAGGGGAAGCATTTGTGAGGTGATGGTGGTGTGATACTGCAACCAGTTAAATTCTAACAGAGAAAGCATTTGTGAGGTGAGAGTGACATGACCATCTCTGTAACATACTCATTGCAATGAACATCAGCTGGCAGGGTAAAATTGCATCTTTTACTTAAAAGCATTTTGTTACAATATAATAATGACCAAAATACTCCATAGTTCAAACTTGCCTCTGTTCAGTTTAAGGCACTTATAAAGTACACGTGAGAGCTACCCATACTTCTGAATATATTGAAGAGCTGTCAACAAATCGGTACAAATCAGTCGCAACAAACGATTGCACATTACACATTACTTCACTCAAACATTCCCCTGGCTCTCCCCATAATTCTAAAGTAACGAAAAACAAACAAACATAGAATGATACAACCTTAATGTTTATTTGTAACTCTACCTTGATACAATACAATATAAATTACAGAATATAAACCCAAATCATTCTAAATTTACAATATATGTTCATTCAATAATATTATTCTTATAAAATATAATACAGAAAACTTCTAGGAAACCTTCTGAAACATGTTCTTTTAAACTACGCAGCATTTTGTATGGTGTATAAACCAAAACTTCCATCCCAATATCATGTGTCAAAGTAACTAAACAACCAAATTTAACAACAAAGCCACCATACCAAAATGTACATGCTGACATACGTTCACTACCACACAATTAAAATATCTGTAGTTGAATATGCATTAAATGATGTTTGAGTTTGTAGATCAATTTAGAATTGCAGCCATGAAGACAATAACCCAACACTGACACATTACCCAACTGCCGTCTACAATATTATAGAGTGCAATTAAAACATGTTTCCTTTAATGTATACCTGATTGTAACACAATGTGTAAAAATTATGTAAAATATGAATTGTTTGGTGGACTAGGCCCTTTGAGTTTATCAACCAGCCAATTTGTTGTACATACGTTCTACTGTCAAACCTTCTTACGATGGGTCAATGAGAAACTATTATATATATATACATGAAGAAAAAGATACGCTAAATTTGTGCTGAGACCCCGAATACTGCTGTGATGACAGCGTTTGATAAAGGGATCTTCATCACCAAGCAACCGTTATCTCAGCTTTTGCTTTTTCTTCTCCTTAAGCAGTTCAACTGGATATCACCAATGTACACGGGCACCAGCACGAAGCCCACAAATCTACAACCACAAACCTTCTATAAATGTGTCCACGCATATCACGGTGATGATGCTAAGCGGCTACTAGCCGCAATAAATATGCGTTTCTAACAACTAGCCGTTTTTGTTGCGGGCACTATTCGTTCGAATGATAAACTTGGTGAGTACTCTTGCTTTAAAATTGTGTTTTTTATGTCAATTAATAAAGTTATGATAATAATAATACTTGGATGGAAGGTACATATTATTAAACTACACAGAAGCATCGTATGTAGAAGAAAAACTTCGTCAGTTTTTAGACATAATGTAAAATAAGTGTAGCGTAGAGCGAAGAAATGTAAACAAACTGCCGAAAACGGTTACTTAAACTGTCATATTCTGTACAGAGATTGTTTTCCGTCTTATTTATAATAACTATAAGTTACGTTATGTTTCTAGAAACACTTTTAAGTAAAATGTTGCATATACATATTATTTAAACCATATAAAAAAGACCAAACCTGCTTTGTCATCACGGCACCGGTTATTAGTTGTAACGGTTACCGGACACTAGTACACATGATCCCAGCTTGGCAGGAATATATTGTTTAAACTACAGCTTTAAAAACTGATTTCATGGACGGATTTTTGATTTTATTTCCATTGAATAAGACTTTATGCTACGAATCTTACTTTCGGTTTACAAATACATGATAGATAAATTACACACCTAAAAATAGAATACTAGAATTCCTGCGTTACTATAATAACCGAGATATTGCGATTGGGCCGTCATGCATCGCATTTATGTATATTATAATGTAATTGCGGAAAATTGTTAAATCTTGAAGCTTTATCAATGCACACATTGACGTATATTTTTGTTTTATTTGTTATATTAAATTATTTCAGGGTTTAAAAAAACAAACTGAATTATAACAAAAACTATGCATCATTGCGGTATACCGGTGTGTTCTTTGGAAAAGCACTTCTTTCTAGCCACGATAGGGACCTTAGCCGGGCCGTCCGGTGTAACAGAATTTATCTTTTTTTAAATCCGTTTTCTTCTCTCTTTTTTCAGATTTGTAGGCGCATTTGTTTGCTTGTCGCAAAAAAAACAGTATTACATCTGGCAGAAATGGTAATTTATAGCTTTTTAATAGCAAAACAATGGTGATTCCAGCAGCTGCAAAGATCCCATGCTCCTCCTCTCAGCGTTTATTATCATAATAAATTATTTTAATCTTTAATTTGATTGTCATTCGAGTGAAACTGTTACCCAACCTCCCGTATTTTACTTGACCTTGTTGCCAAACAGGTTTAATGAAACGATATGCTAAACAAAAACCTAATTAACTTAAAACATTTTAACTTCTTTGCAAAAGGAAATTGTTGGCGACGAAAACAATGAGAAAACAATCTACACATAATAGATAGGAAGTACTGTGGTTAAAGTAGGCTTACTTGAACACATTGATTCTATATGTACAGCTTTATATTGGTATGTAAGGTTAAAACTATATAGAACTTTATTTTTAACAATTTAAGTCATGATAAGTAAAGCCACACAGTAGATTGGTGTATGTCTAAACTTATCATAATACAGTTTTATTCGTATCTTTTACACTTTCACATCTCTTTTTCTGTTTGCTCACTAACTGTGTATTGAAATAACTGTTTTCTTGACTTTCGTTGACTGATTGATTTTCGAGGGGCAGCTTTTAATCGTGAACTACTTGGTTTAACAGTTGTTATAGTTGACGCAATTGGTGTCCCTTTTTCAACTTTTCTTTTTTTAGGTTGGTTCAACCAAAGCGAAGACTTTCTTTTATATCTGAAGGTTAAAAAACACAATAAAAACAACTAGTAACCGGTGCCGTGTACAAATCGTGACCGTTGCCGCAAATGACAGGTTTGTTTAGTGTCCGGTGCCACGTCATCAGTTGAAAAGTTGGATTATTGAATCAAATAAAGTGCTAAAATAACTATAATGAGGTTTTATGTAGACCAAATGACACTTTGTTTTTATATCTAATCGCTAAATGTTGTAAAACACTCATTTATATGCTAAATAATGCATTTTTAAGACACTTGTTTACATATTTTACAGCGATCACGAAAGTTAAATTAAGTTAAAATACGCTTTCTAGATGCCCTAGCCATAAATAAGTACTTCATCTACAATCAATAGTTATGTACATATTCCGTCGACATAATAATTTGACCCTACTTACGTTTTTTTCTGCCTTTTAGCATCATTTTCATGTGCATGGTTCATTTTGTTTATCGAAAAACTACAACTAGTGTCCGTAGAAAGTACGACTAGTAGTAGGAAACGCGCATTTGATCGGCTAGTGACCGCTTAGCATCATCACCGTGCATATGGTGGTTTGAAACAGCAGTCTGTTTAAATGGTGTTTTACGTCATTTCTAGCAAATGTTAGGCAATATATTATGGTCATTTTGTTTTTTGAAGTTGAGGCAGACCACCCATATTTCCTGAGTAGAACCAGTACTGACTACCTTCCGTCATCCATAAGAATCAACACTTTCTCACTCGACAAGTCAAACTCTCAGTGGGATTCGAACCCCGCCGTCCCCACAGTGGCGAACGGCGAGAAAGTTTCAGGTGCAGCTTCTTTAAATATAGAAGATGCGCAGCAGTATACAAGGGTCTTCATCACAAATAAACTAACATTTATCTGACTGTTTCTATACATCTCCTTTTTAACAGCACCAGTTGGATATTCACCAATACTGTACACCTGATATTATTCAAACTAATCTACAACGACGACTTTATAAACTTGATCATTGAATTATTTTTCTTCATAAACCGTATTTTATATAAAGTTCTTATTCTTTATCTGTATAAACTTTATCATTCAGTTTGTATTCTATATATCGTAAGTTTTACTTCTTATTCAGTATCTGATTCTTCTTTGGTTAATCTTGTAAACTCGATCATTCAGTTAATATATTCTGTTATCTATATACTCATGATCATCCTGTTCCTATATTCTGTTTGTCAATCAGACCATTCTGTAATCTTCAATCACCAGTGATCATTCGATCCTTATTCTTTATATTCACCTGTTAACATACCTTACAACAATGCCTTCAACTGATCCTTGACAAATCCACCACTGACATCTATTACATAATAAACAGGCAGACTGCTATTACAACAATATATCTCTTCAATATTACAACCACATTTTATTTTCAAACAAAGCTTATCTACAAGCTTGCTTTGTAACAAATGTACAAATATGCACCAGCAACATACATGTAGCAAAAACTTCCACCCAAATCATCTCTTGAGAGAGAGCTTAATGGAATGCTTCAAGACAGGCGCAGCTGTAGGCTGGACAGTGGTGTTGGTGGCCAGAGGACTCATCAGGTCGGGCACCTCCTTGCTGGGCAGTCGTCTCACACGATGCTACAAAGTGATACACCAGCATCAGTTCTCAACACCCTCATGCCGTTAATTTGTACACAAATGACAATTCTTAACAGCATATAATGCTGATTTATATATGGTAAATCATTGATTCCAAAACAAAACACATGGTAAACAAACAATACATGTGTTTTTGTATTCTTTAATAAAATCTAATAGTGTCAACGACTGCAGATAATCTACAGCTGCAGAAGAAGAAATATGCATAAATCATGCACAAAGTCCTCAAAACAGCAATATTAACCATATATAAACCAGTGAAGTGTTTGCATGCTCGGTAGACTACAAGAGCTATCAAAGGTACATTAACTGAAGGCTGACATGGAGAAACGTGACACTCCTACCGTGAGAATGTTATATCTTGATAGAGTTGGGTCCCTTTATCCGCCACCTATCATGCCTGTAAGCAAACGTGTGTTAGGAATTAGAATAATACAGTGAGAAGCATGCAATATAAATGAAGAGATACAGTGGCAATTCCAGGATTACTTTCTTTAATTACTCTAGCCTTATTCTACCTAGACCAAATTTGTATGCTATATTATAATAAGCTGTAACTATAAACTTCACACCAATTGAGGTTAAAATTTATTGACTAGAACTTGAATTATCAACAACTTAAGCATATGCATTTTCTAAAACAAACAAGGACCACATGCACACAAGAGAGCTTTATTCAACTTATTCTGTATTTTATAGTCATATTAAGGATCCATGCTGATCTGTTGGAATCCATTGAGCAGAACTTGAATTATCAACAGTTTAAACCAAAATGCAAATGTGCAGTTTCTTAATTAAAAAGAACAATGTCTCTGATTATCATAAAAATGAACAAAAGCTGTCCATATTTGAATTGGATATGAATTGCGTCTCTACCATAAAAATGAACAAAAGCTGTCCATATTTGAATTGGATATGAATCGCGTCTCTATCATAAAAATGAACAAAAGCTGTCCATTTCTGAACTGGATATGAATCGCGTCTCTATCATAAAAATGAACAAAAGCTGTCCATATTTGAATTGGATATGAATCGCATCTCTATCATAACAAGAGGTCAATGACCTTGAAGCTCTACTGATTGATTTTGATTTCAGGAAGTAGTCGCTACAAACTTGTTTTTTGAAAATTTATTTTTAGCCGAGGCGGCCATCTTGGATTTCCGGCCGACCTGATATTTTGCTAGGATCAATTAGACATCAAGAGCAACATTCCTGTGAAGTTCATGAAAATCCGTCAAGTAGTTTCAGAGGAGTAGTCGCTACAAGTTTTCATTATATAATTCTATGTAAACAAAGATGGCCGCTGACAGCCATGTTTAACATCTAATCAAAATGATTTTTGACAAGGACCAACATCATGTAATGCTGATCATTTTAGAAAAAGTCCCATATCAATATCACTTATAGTTTTCAAGAAGTAGTCGCTACAAACTTGCATTTTGAAAATCTATTTTTAGCCATGGAGGCCATCTTGAATTTCCGGCCGACCTGAAATTTTGCTAGGATCAATTAGACATCAAGAGCAACATTTCTGTGAAGTTTCATGAAAATCCGTCAAGTAGTTTCAGAGGAGTAGTCGCTACAAGTTTTCATTATATAACTATGTAAACAAAGATGGCCACTGGCAGCCATGTTTAATGTCGAATCAAAATAATGTTCGACTCGGATAACCATCATGTCATGCTGATCATTTTAGAAAAAGTCCCATATCAATATCACTTATAGTTTTCAAGAAGTAGTCGCTACAAACTTGTATTTTGAAAATCTATTTTTAGCCATGGCGGCCATCTTGAATTTCCGGCCGACCTGAAATTTTGCTAGGATCAATTAGACATCAAGAGCAACATTTCTGTGAAGTTTCATGAAAATCCGTCAAGTAGTTTCAGAGGAGTAGTCGCTACAAGTTTTCATTATATAACTCTATGTAAACAAAGATGGCCGCTGGCAGCCATGTTTAACGTCAAATCAAAACGATTTTCGACAAGGACATGTCATGCTGATCATTTTAGAAAAAGTCCCATATCAATATCACTTATAGTTTTCAAGAAGTAGTCGCTACAAACTTGAATTTAAAAAATCTATTTTTAGCTTTGGCGGCCATCTTGGATTTCACATCAACATGAATTTTTGCTAGGATCAAGTAGACTTCATGGGCAACATTTCTGTAAAGTTTTATGAATATCCATCCAGTAGTTTCAGAGGAGTAGTCGCTACAAATAAAAGTTAACGGACAGACGGACGGACGGACGACGGACGCCGCACCACGGCATAAGCTCTGCTGATCTCTGATCAGTAGAGCTAAAAATGAACAAAAGCTGTCCATATTTGAATTGGATATGAATCTCGTCTCTATCATAAAAATGAACAAAAGCTGTCCATATTTGAATTAGATATGCATCTCGTCTCTATCATAAAAATGAACAAAAGCTGTCCATTTGAATTGGATATGCATTTCGTCTCTATCATAAAAATGAACAAAAGCTGTCCATATTTGAATTGGATATGAATCTCATCTCTGATTATCATAAACTGAATTGGGGTTTTAAGGCGCACCAACACATGAAAAGGGTATATGGCACCTAACAGGCAGGAACATGCCAGGCTCATCTTCCATGTACATCGAGATAAAGTATGGAAAATGGGCCTAGAACCTTCTCACCCTGAACTGCAGAGTTGCTGCAAATTCTATCGTAGAAACTCCATTTACGCTGGAGCCACGTCATTGTTTTTCTGCCACTGCTCTAGTGATGTGAGCGAGATAGCACCTGAAACAATGCAGGGATCATGATGAAGACCTTTAATGAACATGAACAAAAAATGATAAAATGAACATGAATTTGGGGTGATTCTACCCCTCTGCCTACCCCTACAAAGGGATCTGCAGTGGCCCTATTCTTTGCCCTGTGACCAAACGGGGCCCCCGAGAACCACGGGGCTGATTATCATAACAAGAGGTCAATGACCTTGAAGCTCTACTGATTGATTTTGATTTCAGGAAGTAGTCGCTACAGACTTGTTTTTTGAAAATCTATTTTTAACCGTGGCGGCCATCTTGAATTTCCGGCCGACCTGAAATTTTGCTAAGATCAATAAGACATTAAGAGCAACATTCCTGTGAAGTTTCATGAAAATCCGTCAAGTAGTTTCAGAGAAGTAGTCGCTACAAGTTTTCATTATATAACTCTATGTAAACAAAAATGGCCGGAAGCCATGTTTAACGTCAAATCAAAACGATTTTCGACAAGGACCAACATCATGTCATACTGATCATTTTAGAAAAAGTCCCATATCAATATCTCTTATTGTTTTGAAAAAGTAGTCGCTACAAACTTATTTATTTTAAATCTATTTGTGGCGGCCATCTTGAATTTCCGGCCGACCTGAAATTTTTTCTAGGATCAACTAGACATAAAGAGCAACATTCCTGTGAAGTTTCATGACAATCCGCCAAGTAGTTTCAGAGGAGTAGTCGCTACAAGTTTTTACTATATAACTCTATGTAACCAAAGATGGCCACTGGCAGCCATGTTTAACGTCGAATCAAAATAATTTTCCACAAGGATCTACATCATGTCATGCTGATCATTTTAGAAAAAGTCCCATATCAATATCACTTATAGTTTTCAAGAAGTAGTCGCTACAAACTTATTATTTAAAAATCTATTTTTAGCTGTGATGGCCATCTTGAATTTCCGGCCGACCTGAAATTTTTCTAGGATCAATTAGACATCAAGAGCAACATTCCTGTACAGTTTCATGACAATCCGCCAAGTAGTTTCAGAGGAGTAGCCGCTACAAGTTTTTATTATATAACTCTATGTAAACAAAGATGGCCGCTGGCAGCCATGTTTAACGTTGAATCAAAACGATTTTTGACTAGGATCAACATCATGTCATGCTGATCATTTTAGAAAAAGTCCCATATCAATATCACTTATAGTTTTCAAGAAGTAGTCGCTACAAACTTGAATTTAAAAAATCTATTTTTAGCTTTGGCGGCCATCTTGGATTTCACATCAACATGAATTTTTGCTAGGATCAACTAGACTTCATGGGCAACATTTCTGTAAAGTTTTATGAATATCCATCCAGTAGTTTCAGAGGAGTAGTCGCTACAAATAAAAGTTAACGGACGGACGGACAGACGGACGACGGACTCCGCACCACGGCATAAGCTCTGCTGATCTCTGATCAGTAGAGCTAAAAATGAACAAAAGCTGTCCATATTTGAATTGGATATGAATCTCATGGTCATAACCCTTCAAACTAAGTTTGGTTAATATTGATAGATAAGAACTGAAGTTAACAACTTGCACTGTCACTTTAACCTTACCAAAATATGCATGTTCCTATAAAAATAAGGGAGATAACTCTGATCAGTACGAACGAAAGGAGTCTGTTACTGAACTGAATATGTATCTTATGGTGATAAAGCTTCAAACTCAGTCAGTTGACCACTGAGAGAATTAACTCAATTAGCAACATCATGTGAAGTTGTGATGACATGTCCTATAAATTGTACATGGCACAACTTTTGTAACTTTGAGGACAATAAAACAGTTAAATTGAATTGGTTTTACGGCCGGGCAGACAAACACAGAACGGTTATATGCCACAAACAGGAATGAAGATTCCAGGCCCACTCTCCATTTACATATGCCGAGAACCTTCTCACCTGCAGAACTGCAGAGTTGCTGCAAATTCTGTAAAGTAAAACAGGTGGCATAATTACAGGTGGGGTATTGAAATTGAAATTGAAATCCACTTATACAGTATATTTTACAAAATTATTAATAGTAGCACTTTATTTTTGTTTAATCATGAAAATTATGGATTACAAATAAAAAATAAAGTCTTTTTCTAGTCAACTGCTTCAATGTCTCATCTAACATTACATGTACGGACATGACCATTATTTGAGAAAAGGCCAACTTGAATGCAAAACCTATATAGCCATATAATGAGACACCAAAGCAAGTACAAAGCAATATACGAAGTGTACAGCCACACCTGAGGCATCATATTAAGCTTTAGCTTATACCGGTATTAATGTACTTTGCTAAAATATAGAACACACAGTATAAACTGTATCCGTTTAGGTGTATCTTAAACAAAACTACACAATAATGATTAATCAGAACGTAACACGTGTTAGTAGAACATCAGTATAAAGGTTAGTTTAACAATGTGAAATAAATGTAACTGAGATGACTACTATACAAGATGTTCAGTCCAAATCAAAAAGCCACCACCACCACCACCCGCCTAATTTCTAAGTCAAACAAAGGGCCATAATTCTGTAATAAATTAGGCAATCAACAATGGGTGATGTAGAGGGACATAAGGTCATGACAAAAATGTGCTACGTGACTTTAAGGACAGTGTGATAACTTAATTTGCTTTTATCTTCTTTAGTATCATTACTGGTCACCTGTAGCAAACCCTTTCACATACAGAGCCCTAGATAATTTTTGGACCCAACGAATGATCACCCCTCAAATTGAAACTTGAGGGGTAAAATCTTATTTTCACTAGAACTGAGGGGTAATCACACAAGATTTACTCCTTAAAATCATAACTAAGGGGTAAAATCTCACTTTTAAAACTACCAAAAAATGTTCAGTTTTGCAGCCATTTTCGAAACAAATGACAACTCCTGTTATCAGTATCGCTAAGCGTTTGCTTAATTGCACGATTTATTTGAACAAATACACTACTCATACCGATTACAGTGTTATTGTTACTCATGACTGGCACACTGATTTTGCTTTAATTTATTAGAGCACATCTCCAGTATTAGACCCAATATTGCAACCATTCAACCTCTGATGTAAACAGCTGAAGAAAAAAAGGGTCACTAAACATCATATTTTGACCTTATGCGCATATCAAATTTTCAATGCATATCTGACATGCTTGAAAAGTACGAATCATGCGTTTTTTATTTTTTCAGGGGTATTTTACACGGATACACCTCTTATCTGGGGCTCTGACATGTCTGGAGTAAGCAGAACTGAGTGTGCCTTGTAATACAATTTTTTTGATGGTCCCATGTAAATTCCTTGTTGCTGGGATAGCAGAAAATTAAGAAATCTCAAATAACTTCAGTTAGTCAAAGTCAATACTTTGCTATAAAACTTTCAGAATGTCTTAATTTTGGTTTGTTGAACACATAAAAATTTAGAAAAACAAAATTTAAATTTTGCCTATCAAAAAGAACTTTAGCACGTGAATTTTTCATTTCTCAACCAATTTTGAAAAGTAAGGTATTTTATGTACCGCTACAAGCTTTAGACGGTTTATTAAAAATTCCCTCCATTTTCAAGTAACAGAAACGGACAGCGTGGGGAGACCACTATATACCCTGAAATTGAACTCTTGATTATCCCTGTGATATTGTAATCTACACAGCAGTTGTTCTACTAAGATGTCAGAAACAGCTATATACAGATAGACTTACATAACACAAAGTAACATCCACATTTTAGGTTGTCTTGCTAACTAGTAAACAATATTTATAAAACAATTCAAATCCATTAAGATCATTTACAGTTTCATACATACCACTTTTTCCAAAGTTTTGCCACCAGATGTGATGACAGAAATGGCTTTTTCTTCCACTTGCATCGGTTCCTGAAACTCGCCCGCAGGCTTTACTGTCTTGTTTACCCCGTCCCCAGCTGTGGTGTCTTTTTTAGATCCCGGGCTCTGTAACCCAGAGTCTACATGCATCGGTGAAGAACATTCCTAGACAACATAACAAGTTCCATATTGACAACTGTGCTCTTCTAAGGAACTGCTTTGGAAAACATATATATCTTATGCGGCCAGACACAACAACATGACAAGCTGATCATGTGGGAGACCAGAATGGTGTTCCGCGGAACACATGTGTCGCCTGCCATGTGCTTATTTCAGCAAGTACAAGTCCTTCATGAACTAGATGGGGTTGTTTTTGTAACAAAAACATATGTCTCCCCCACACTCTCAGTGTAATGCATAACCAACTTGGCTGAAAGTTGCGCTCTGCATGTCGACTCCATGTGACATGTTATTTCAAAAGCCCTCAAGCGGTTCAATAGATATGGAGCGGAAACGAAATAAAGTTCATATGACCTTCGACTTCTAAGTGTGACCTTGACCTTGAACGGACTGACTGGAAGTTGCGCTCTTCACGTCGTCTCGATATGGTGAACATTTGTGCCAAGTTATTTCAAAATCCCTCAAGTGGTTCAAGAGATATGGAGAGGACACAAAATATAGTGCATATGACCTTCGACCAACACGTGTGACCTTGACCGGACGTGGCTGGAAGTTGCGCTCTGCACGTTGTCTTAATATGGTGAACATTTGTGCCAAGTTATTTCAAAATCCCTCAAGCGGTTCAAGAGATATGGAGAGGACACAAAATATGGTGCATTTGACCTTCGACCTCTAAGTGTGACCTTGACCTTCAACGGACGTTGCACTCTGCATGTCATCTCGATATGGTGAACATTTGTGCCAAGTTATTTCAAAATCCCTCAAGCGGTCAAGAGATATGGAGAGGACACGACTTGTGGCAGACAGACAGACATCGAAAACTATGGAGCAGATTTCTTTTTTTAAAGTGTTAAAGTTCATGAAAAAAGGCATAAATATGCACTGGATAATGGATATTTAAAGGAAGATTGAAATCTGCAGTGGATAATTGATAAAGAAGATTGAAATCTGCATTGGAAAATTGATGAGGAAGATTGAAATCTGCCCTTGATAATTGATAAAGAAGATTGAAATCTGCACTGGATAATTGATATCTGCACTGGATAAATGATAAAGAAGATTGAAATCTGCACTGGATAATTGATAAAGAAGATTGAAATCTGCACTGGATAATTGATAAAGAAGATTGAAATCTGCACTGGATAATTGATAAAGAAGATTGAAATCTGCACTGGATAAATGATAAAGAAGATTGAAATCTGCACTGGATAATTGATAAAGAAGATTGAAATCTGCACTGGATTATTGATAAGGAAGATTGAAATCTGCACTGGATAATTGATAAGGAAGACTGAAATGTATAAGTTTCATGACCATAGGTCAATATTTTGCCAAGTTATGAGCTACTTCAGGTTCTAGGATAAAGTTCTATGAAAAGGTGCCAAAATAAAAGTCAGGAGTTAATGGGTGTGTGTAACGACATTCCATGGGTTAAGCGAAAAAAGGTGTGAAGTTTCATGATCATAGGTCAAACGTGTTTTTTTTAAGTTAAGGCCAAGGTTTAGATCGAAGGTTAAAGAGTGACGGAAGGACAGACTACGACGATGACAAGGTGATTCCCAAGTACCTGCCATGCTATGCAGGTGACACAAAAAGTTGTATAAAGTATCATGACAAGAAGGTCAAATACGTTACGACCCAGTTTAGGTTGCAGGTGGATGTTGTGAAAACAGGGTAAAAAAGAAATAATACTATTTAGTATTATTTTATATTTAACTTTAAAATAATGCACTTTTTGCAAGTTTTGACCTGTATTTGACTTGATGATCAATGACCTGTATTTGACATGATGATCAATGACCTGTATTTGACATGATCATCAATGACTTGTATTTGACATGCAGGGCTCAAACTTAACTTTTTTTCCCACTGGCAAATATTTGCCATATTTTCTACTGGCAAAACCAATCTTTCACTGGCAGTTTTGTTCAGTTACAATTAATACAAATTATGGTTATATTATGTTAATTTGGTAAGTACTATAATATAGTTTGGAAATTATAATGAATTGACTACAATTCCTTTTGAACTATTACTGTATCTGCTCAGCTTCCGACAGACGACAATAATCTGGTCCGCGTTTGCATCGACTGGTATACAA
Source organism: Cyrtodaria siliqua (assembly GCA_037043455.1). Classification (NCBI taxonomy): domain Eukaryota; kingdom Metazoa; phylum Mollusca; class Bivalvia; order Adapedonta; family Hiatellidae; genus Cyrtodaria; species Cyrtodaria siliqua. The sequence continues at coordinate 168,311 of JAWPHD010002796.1, read as the reverse complement.
TTCGTACAGTTGCTGCCACGCGGATTACGACTTTTTCGCAGCATCCCCGCGGCTGTTTTTCAATCGAAGTCACAAATCCCCGCGATCGTACCGCGGATTGTCAACTGAAATATCGCGGGGATTCCCCGCGACCGTAAAAATCGCCGCGACTGCAAAATCCAGTCTCGAAAGAAAGCAATCACCTATTCTCTGTAATAGGTTTGCGGGGGAACGCGGTGGAAATTTGAGCAGGGATCGATAAAAAATGTCATAAAACTGATAAATACAATGAATAAATTTCGAAAGCAATACGTATTTAAAACTTTTAATGCATTTAATAACACATATTTTTCGTTTTTGTTGTCCAAAAGTCGCATTTCTCTTCACCGGACATAAATTGGCTACCAACAATCCTTTGCGATGTGTGTACCTATTAACAAGGCGGCACTAATAACGGGTTTATGACCCGGAATTCTTTACAATTTTTTCGGATTATTTCTGACTAAAGAACCCATCAATGTATTAATAATCAACAGCAGAATAGTAAAATGTGTTACAAATAACGATTAATTAAAAATAAAATTCTAAGGTTCAGTATAAGAATTACTAATTGAATTTATGTTCAGTCACCACGAAGTCGGTAATAGGAACCGCCGTATAACTATCGTGAATACATTATCCGGGCATTTGAATTTTCCGAAAACAAAATAAAATTGTCTTCTGCTTCGATTTTTTAATAGTTATTGAATAATAATGCATTAAATTGACTGCAAAAATGTACATCGATACTGAAGGTAAATCGTGGCGATGGCCTGCGATTTCACACCGGATAAAGAGGTGTGCGAATCAAAACGGATCACGGCGAAACGCGGTGATTGTGTCGCGGTGGTCAAAAGTTATTGTCCGCCGATCGCGGGGACAAAATTAGTGTGTCCGCGGTGAGATAAAATCCCCGCGTTGAGTGTGATTAGTCGTAATCCGCGTGGCAGCAACCCGGGACCGAGGCTACATGCTACTGCGCAGCCGCACAGCGCAGGCTTTCCCGAAGATATAAATAGCCGAGAGACGAACAGACAGAAAGAAGCCGGGACCGAGGCAACATGCTACTGCGCAGCCGCACAGCGCAGGCTTTCCCGAAGATATAAATAGCCGAGAGATGAACAGACAGAAAGAAAATGAAAGCGTTATTTACCTGTAGGATTATGGAGTTCTGACTTGCTGCATGTGTTTATGCATTTTACTATCATTTTTAAAATGGATATACGAAAATATGCACTCGCATTTTTTTTCGTGTACCTAAAATTTCAGCTCGCATTTTCCAAAGTCCACTCGCATTTTGCGAGTATGCGAGCGTTAAGTTCGAGCCCTGACATGATTGATGATCAATGACCTGTATTTGACATGATCATCAATGACCTGTATTTGACATGATGATCAATGACCTGTATTTGACATGATCATCAATGACCTGTATTTGACATGATGATCAATGACCTGTATTTGACATGATGATCAATGACCTGTATTTGACATGATCATCAATGACTTGTATTTGACATGATCATCAATGACCTGTATTTGACATGATCATCAATGACCTGTATTTGACTTGATGATCAATGACCTGTATTTGACATGATGATCAATGACCTGTATTTGACATGATGATCAATGACTTGTATTTGACATGATTGATGATCAATGACATGTATTTTGACACGACTGATGATCAATGACCTGTATTTGACATGATGATCAATGACTTGTATTTGACATGATGATCAATGACTTGTATTTGACATGATTGATGATCAATGACGTGTATTTGACTTGATGATCAATGACATGTATTTTGACACGACTGATGATCAATGACCTGTATTTGACATGATGATCAATGACTTGTATTTGACATGATTGATGATCAATGACGTGTATTTGACTTGATGATCAATGACGTGTATTTGACTTGATGATCAATGACCTGTATTTGACTTGATGATCAATGACCTGTATTTGACATGACTTGATGATCAATGACCTGTATTTGACATGACTGATGATCAATGACCTGTATTTGACATGATGATCAATGACCTGTATTTGACATGATGATCAATAACCTGTATTTGACATGATGATCAATGACCTGTATTTGACTTGATCATCAATGACCTGTATTTGACATGATGATCAATGACCTGTATTTGACATGATGATCAATGACCTGTATTTGACATGATGATCAATGCTCCACTCTGGATATTTCCTACCTGAGAATCTTCCATGGATTTTGAGCGTTTGACTGGGGTTTCTACATCTGGTGGAGATCCTTCTCGCTTATGGCACGGACTCTGCATGCCTCCGTCTACATGCATCGGGGAGCCTACAGTCTCCTGTAAATACAGCAATATCACCTCGATTAATCTTATGTAACTCGGTGTTGTGGTAGTGCTTTTAGGGTTCCGTTCCACTACAAAGATCAGAGTTCTATTACCCACTGTGGAATTTTTTTATTGTAAATTTTAGCACAAAAAACATTTTGTCAGTAACTCCCCAAAATGCTGGTTTAAATTTATTTTGTGTGTGTAAAAAGATTTCTTTTTGTTTCTTATCCTATAAACTGGTAAAAACAAAGTTTCTTTTCTAGTGGATTAATCATAAAGCATGTATTATAAAGCATGACTACTTCAAGTAATGCCTAAAAAAAGGTTTGTTTCCTGTTACATAAAAAACGGGGGTCGGTAGGTTGAATTTTTTTTTTTGTAAGACCTCAATACCAGTTCAGATTATACAGAACACCAGAATTAAAGACGTTAAGTTGACTGTTGCATAAAACAAGACTTTTGTTTGTGTTGTGTTTCTTTGGTACACAAAGAGAGCTGCAGATACAGGTACTCTGTCGTCATAAAATATTCCGGGAGAACTCCCAAATTCCTACCCCAAATCGTCTTCAGGTGTAACTGTCGAGTGTATTGCGGCCTACAGTAGCTTATGTAAACAACACTCGATATTCACAATAGGTCAATTTTGATTGGAAGTTTAACAAGAGGTCAATGACCTTGAAGCTCTACTGATTGATTTTGATTTCAGGAAGTAGTCGCTACAGACTTGTTTTTTGAAAAATTATTTTTAGCCGTGGCGGCCATCTTGAATTTCCGGCCGACCTGAAATTTTGCTAGGATCAATTACACATCAAGAGCAACATTCCTGTTAAGTTTCATGAAAATCTGTCAAGTAGTTTCAGAGGAATAGTCGCTACAAGTTTTCATTATATAACTCTATGTAAACAAAGTTGCCCGCTGACAGCCATGTTTAACATCGAATCGAAACGATTTTTGAAAAGACTAACATCATGTCATGCTGATCATTTTACAAAAAGTCCCATATCAATATCACTTATAGTTTTCAAGAAGTAGTCGCTACAAACTTGTATTTTGAAAATCTATTTTTAGCAGTGGCGGCCATCTTGAATTTCTTGCCGACCTGAAATTTTGCTAGGATCAATTAGACATCAAGAGCAACATTCCTGTGAAGTTTCATGAAAATCCGTCAAGTAGTTTCAGAGGAGTAGTCGCTACAAGTTTTCATTATATAACTATATGTAAACAAAGATGGCCGCTGACAGCCATGTTTAACATTGAATCAAAATAATGTTCGACTCTTATAACCATCATGTCATGCTGATCATTTTACAAAAAGTCCCATATCAATATCACTTATAGTTTTCAAGACGTAGTCGCTACAAACTTATTTTTTAAAAATCTATTTTTAGCCGTGGCGGCTATCTTGAATTTCTGGCCGATCTGAAATTTTGCTAGGATCAATAAGACATCAAGAGCAACATTCCTGTGAAGTTTCATGAAAATCCGTCAAGTAGTTTCAGAGGAGTAGTCGCTACAAGTTTTCATTATATAACTCTATGTAAACAAAGATGGCCGCTGGCAGCCATGTTTAACGTCGAATCAAAACGATTTTCGACAAGGACCAACATCATGTCATCCTGATCATTTTAGAAAAAGTCCCATATCAATATCTCTTATAGTTTTCAAGAAGTAGTCGCTACAAACTTATTTTTTAAAAATCTATTTTTAGCCGTGGTGGCCATCTTGAATTTCCGGCCGACCTGAAATTTTGCTAGGATCAATTAGACATCAAGAGCAACATTCCTGTGAAGTTTCATGAAAATCCGTCAAGTAGTTTCAGAGGAGTAGTCGCTACAAGTTTTCATTATATAACTCTATGTAAACAAAGATGGCCGCTGGCAGCCATGTTTAACGTCGAATCAAAACAATTTTCGACAAGGACCAACATCATGTCATGCTGATCATTTTAGAAAAAGTCCCATAGCAATATCCCTTAGAGTTTTCAAGAAGTAGTCGCTACAAACTCGTTTCTTAAAAACCTATTTTTAGATTTGGCGGCCATCTTGGATTTCACATCTACATGAATTTTTGCTAGGATCAACTAGACTTCATGGGCAACATTTCTGTAAAGTTTCATGAAAATCCATTCAGTAGTTTCAGAGGAGTAGTCGCTACAAAAAAAAAGTTAACGGACAGACGGACAGACGGACAGACAGACGGACGGACGACGGACACCGCACCACGGCATAAGCTCTGCTGATCTCTGATCAGTAGAGCTAAAAATAGAGGTATCACGTGAATGGTGTTGGCTAAGTGACAGGACTGGTATAATAATTCATTTGCGGGGGTGGGTTATAAAAATCATGGTCGTCGGGTAACAGGAAACGTCACCATGATAGCGACAACTGAATGTTTAACGGCTCATCAACACATTATCTAGAGCCGCCCCCAGACAGAGGGAAAGGATACATAGGAATCCGGGAACCTGCTCTTCTTTTACTTTTCACTAGATTCCTATGGTTCTTAAAGGGGATGTAGCGACACAGCCAAACCATTTTTATTATTGAGAGTTCTGAAATACTTGATGAGGGTGAAAGAATTATCAATATCGGATGATAAACAAAGCGGCCATTTTGAGAGCTATGACATCACGGTTCTAAATGACCATATATGGAATATTCATAAATATGAAAATTTACTGATTTATAGAGAAAAAATAACAGCAACTGTATGAAAAATATGTAATACTTAATGGCAATAATGCTTTATCATTTGCAGTGATTTTCTTCATTTTAAATGATATTTATAAATATTCCATATATGGTAATATGGAACTATGACATCTTTTCTAGATCTTTTTTGTTTATCATCCGATTTTGATCATTCTTTTACCTTTTCCCAAGTTTTTCAAAACTCTCAATAACAGAGCTTGTTTGGCTGTGTCGCTACATTCCCTTTAAACGTGCCTGGATAGACGCCGATACACGTGACTGCCTGCCATCAGGCACACAATCAGTAGTAACAAGACAAACGTTTGAACACAACTTTATAGCTGTATCTCCAAAACAAGAAGTAGGTTGCCATTTAAATTAAGATCACTGTGATGCAGGTTGTGGACATTACCTGCATGAACATTGTGTTCAAGTTAACTAGAAGTAAAAATAACTTGGGCAGCATCACCTACTCTCAGTGTCATCCACTTTTCAGGTCTCTGATTTTGATAAAGTTAAAACATGGATAATTTATACATCAAACACTAAGTAGGTCATACTGACCTTTTATCTCACTGACCTTATACTGACCTTTTGTCCACCAATGCCAACAATACATATGACCAAGTATCAAAGACATAAAGTGAGGCAATCACATAAAGTTAACTGAGGTTAAGTTACCTAACCAAGGTTAAATTTGGGGAAAATAACACAAAATATGACCTTGACCTTAGTATTTGTTGTCGTCCAGCAATGTCCACCAATGCCAACAATACATATGACCAAGTATCAAAGACATAAAGTAAGGCAATCATATAAAGTTAACTGAGGTTAAGTTACCTAACCAAGGTTAAGTTTGGGGAAAATAACACAAAATCTAACCCTGACCTTGGTATTTGTTGTCGTCCAGCAATGTCCACCATTGCCAACATTACATACGACCAAGTATCAAAGACATAAAGTGAGACAATCACATAAAGTTAACAGAGGTTAAATTATCTAACCAAGGTTAAGTTTGGGGAAAATAATCAAAATATGACCTTGACCTTGGTAATTTATGTCATTCAGTGATGTCCACCAATGCCAATACATATGACCAAGTATCAAACAAAGAAAATGAGGCAATCACATACAGTTAACTGAGGTTAAGTTACTGGAAAATAACCAAAAATATCACCTTGACCTTGGTAATTTTGGCATTACCTGATGTCCATTGGCCCAACAAAGCATCTGAGAAAGTTTCAGAAAAATTTGAGCAGCGGTTGTTGAGATATAGTTCATTTAAAATGTGGCCGAGCCGCCGGAAAAGTGACTGCTTCGTCTCGCTACCCACTATCGTGGGCGAGACAAAAACATATTTTCTGTAAAAATGATCCGGCATATAAAGATTCCACTTGACAGACCTAATAGTCTGTCACAATAGTTTTCGTGTATGGTAATCGACATGGAAGTCAAAAAGAAAGAGAGAAAATGTATGAAAATATAATGATAACAACATAAATTACTGGTAAATGTATTAAAAAGGTATATTACTCGGGTTAAATTATCTCAAGTATAGAAATATATCCAAAGCAAATTCTATTTCCTTCAAAGTTGTAAACAATCTTCAAAAGGGTCTGACAAATGCTTCATTATGGAACATAGAGACAAGATTTGGCAAACATTTATATTTTATATAACTTTTACCCCGCAAAACAAGACGATCTTTTAAAACACAAGCATTTTCATACTGACAAATTCCGATGTTCTGATTCGAGTGTAAAGCACTTGGAACTTGTTCCTGATTTGTCAGACCCCTGGTATGAATAAATGAAGTACAATGATGTACCTGGCTGGCAGCCTTCAGTACTACTTTATTGTGCACATTGTTTAACGTTGTCTTTTCGTCATCTTCGATAACTATCAGATCTGGTGTGTTCTACAACAAAGTAACAACTTGTACAAATATTCTAATTCTTGTTGTCTAAAAATCCTCAATTACCATTTTTACCCCAACACCATTTTTGCAATATTATAAAAAAAACATATCCTTTAGCTGTAGTATAATATGTTGTTAGCATCTATGCCAAGGTTACCAAACATCATCTGGTGTAACAAGGATAACGTAACATATGACAAGAACTGAGGATGCATGCATTACGATTTATATTACATTTCACAAACACTGAACATCTTAACATAGAGAAAGTGAGCATCACGTCTCCTCAATTCTAATATACATCTTTTCTCACTGCTCATACAGCTCTGGTGTAAATGTGAGATTTTAACTTACCCTGTTTTCTTTCACCTCGGGATCCCCATTCACTTTCTTTTCATCAGATTCATGTTTGTCTATTTTCTCGTCCAAGAACTGAATTGTGTCCACGTCCCTGTTTGTGTGTATCAGCTCTGTGTCTGATTTACTGTGTGACAAATGTTTAGTTTGTTCTGGACCTGACACCCGTCTTTGCAGGTTCCCCGTACTTACTCTGTCATTATCCTACAAGTACAACATTGTGAGACAACATTTTTTAGTTTGTTTTGGTGAATGTAGTGTTAACTTTATGTAAATTTTGCATTTTGCAATGGTCAACTAGTATTCTGTTAAATAGTGACACGTAAACGGAGCTGGTCAACATGAATAGCGACCAAATAAACAACTGATTTATTGTTTACTGTTGTTGTTTTTTTTAAAAAATGGGATCACAGGAAGGCACTTTTGAAATTGAACACTCACGCATAGATGCAAAATTGAGTTTCGGAAAATAGGGTTCATCCATAGATGATTATTAAATTGCCTTCCAGGGGTCCCCATATGTTTTAATGGAAAGTGGAAATGCAATCATTTTAAAGTTTTACATTTTAAATACTAAATTTTAGTATATTAATAATCTCTATAGAATTTTTACAACTTACCCGTCTTATTACTTTCAATTTACCGCGTACCAACACATCGTGCGGTACAAACTGGTCCAACTGTTTTCTGAAATCATACAGGAAAAATTGAAGGATCGTCATGTAACATTTTACAAGTTTTTCTCTTGCCTTTCAAAGGAAGTCTGTACACAAATAGATGCACTCACTGTAACAGCATCCCAGTTGCACTCACTGTAACAGCATCCCAGTTGCACTCACTGTAACAGCATCCCAGTTAAGGTGTATATTTACAGATTATGAGCAGTTAAACTAGTAAATGAGGGACCATAGCACTCAGAAAGTTCTATTGTGATGTTATGCTATATATGCTACACAATTTCTGTGAATCTCTACAAACAGAAAATGCGATCTGAGCTATACTGCAGGAGTAACAATTCCTCGTATTTACTTCTACAGTACAACTGGGTGGAGTAAATATTCATCGAACACTCCCAGTTGTACTGCAGGTGTATAGATCCTCAAACTCCCCCCAGAAGTTTGGTGGGGATATATCTGACATATACAGATTGTGCACAACAGTTTGGTTGGGATATATCTTACATGTAGAGATTGTGCACAACAGTTTGGTGGGGATATATATCTGACATATAGTGATTGTGCACAACAGTTTGGTGGGGATATATATCTGACATATAGAGATTGTGCACAACAGTTGGTGGGGATAGATCTGACATGTAGAGATTGTGCACAACTGTTTGGTGGGGATATATATGACATGTAGAGATTGTGCACAACAGTTTGGGGGATATATATGACATGTAGATATTGTGCACAACAGTTTGGTGGGGGCTATATCTGACGTGTCGCAAATCAGTTTGATCGAGCTGACCTGGTATCAAGGCCAGTCTCGACACAATGTAGCACATCACTGACACCATCTCCCTACCCTACTTGTCAGGAGAATCATTTGGATGTTACACTAACTCACCGTTTTACATGTTTTATTTCCACTTTCATGTCTTCCTTATACAGTTTTATATGTATTCCCTGTTTGTATACTGAAATTGAAACAAATCCCACAAATTAGTGAATTTTACTATGAAGCTTTACTGCAAAATGTTTGGAAAACGACAGAAATTGTTTTTTAAATCATCACACATATGGATATATTCACACGTGACCTTGGAGTGGGATGTAAGATAAGATAAGGTCCTATAAACATGCTGCTTAAAAGTCGCTCTGGACAGAACTCAGAAGGCATTTAAATACATTCTGCAAGGTGTCCAATAGTGTAGACACAGTACAGCCTTAATCTGCAATTGTTAATTTTTTAATTAGTTCGCCTTTTATAGTTAATAGTAAAACTAAGCGTACCTATATTTGTAAAACTCTGTATATCGAAGGTAAGGTCAACATTCTGGTTCTCCACTTTATTGAACGACAAACCAATGAACCATTTACACATATATGGCCCGTCACTGGAAAACAAACACAATTTACATTCATTGTCTTCTCATAATTATTGATAGCATTAGGGAGTACAATATTAATTATATCAATATCATCATATCAAAACATTAGAAGGGTGTTCGTCAGAACACTTGCGTCGCCTGCCGTGTGCTTATTTCAGCTTGGTTAGGTTGCAGGTTAAAATTTTCTAAAAAGGTGCATAACTCTTCCAAAATGAAAGTCAGAGTTATTGGACACGTACAGTCCTTGGGTTTGGATGAAGATGTGAAGTTTAATGAACATAGGTCAAATACTTTTCAAGTTATGGCTTGCAGGCAACACAATAAAATATGGAGGAATGGGAAATTAATAGATTCTATTGATCATGGTTTTGACTTTCTAGATAATGATAATAGTATGCAACAGAAGACAAACTTGGTAAAAGCACAATATTGATTTAACATTTTCCATCTTCACAATTTTACTCACCTTTCATCTAGAGGACCGAAAGATTCTGGAGTGACATGTGCCAACCGTATGAACGGATTTCTTTCCAAGTTACCAACTAATAAGCGGATCTTTGATTCTATATACCCATGCCTGTAAACACGGGAAATATAACATTCAATATCAGCAACTGAATGCTTCAGATATAGCCATGCCTGTAAAGACGGGAAATACAACATTTCAATATTGGCAACTGAATGCTTCAGATATACCCATGCCTGTAAACACGGGAAATACAATATTTCAATATGAGCAACTGAATGCTTCAGATATACCCATGCCTGTAAACATGGGAAATACATTTCAATATGAGCAACTGAATGCTTCAGATATACCCATGCCTGTAAACACGGGAAATAAAACACTTCAATATGAGCAACCGAAGCTTCAGATATACCCATGCCTATGCCTGTAAACACGGGAAATAAAACATTTCAATATGAGCAAATGAATGCTTCAGATATACCCATGTCTGTAAACACGGGAAATATAACATTTCAATATGAGCAATTGAATGCTTCAGATTACAGGAATACAAAAGCAAAGTTATTTTGCTTTTTAAACAGGTATTGCCTTTTATCAGTCATAACTGATAACTGCAACAAGTTATTATCAAATATGCATTCATTTTCGTCTATTTTTAAATCTGTTTTCTATCAAAACCAGATGTTTCCTGTAACATACTCCCCGGTTCTTTTATTTTTGTGGCTAACTAATATGCCATTACTTCTTTTACGCAATGTTTAGAAACCTTTAAGCAAGCTCTTAAAGATGGTACATTTTACGTAACAAAATTGGAAATATTTCGACTCTTGGGAAATCCTACCTAATGGTGCCGTTATTATTCAAATAGATGGTCAAGTTTTCTGTTGAAAGGATTTATTACTGCAGTAACTAGTTTTATTAAAATCAAATCATTTTTCAGGAAAAAGCTTTCAAGACACTCTCAAGTGGTCTTTGCTGCCAGTATGTCTAATGACTGTAAAGACAGTTTGTCAGAATGTCAAATGAACACTTTTAAGAATTATACAAATTGAACGTCTACTCTTTCACATTCTATTGTATTAGATGACAATTTGGCAAAGAATTTAACTCCATGCATGACAAAGTTGGCATGTTGATATGCATGACAAAGTTGGCAAGTTGATATATTTACTACACAGATGAAGTCTCCCGTGCCTACCAGAGTATTACAACTGTATCCATATCATATCCTCAGGCAAAGCTAGGTTGATCTGAGTGACATAATCAGGCAGGTCCATGTCAAGTTGATCAGATGGGCCCATGTCAAGTAGATGTCAAACCTAATCATGTTTCAATCGGAACCAGACAGGTTAATCTGAGTGATATATGAGTATCAATCAGGCAGGTCCATGTCAAGTTGATCAGATGGGCCCCATGTCAAGCTGATGTGTCAAACCTATTCATGTTTCAATCCGACACCAGGCACAACTGTTGCCTTTCTGGGAACCAGACAGGTTAATCCGAATGACATATCAAACAGGCGGGTCCATGTCAAGTTGATCAGATGGGCCCATGTCAAGCTGATGTGTCAAACCTTTTCATGTTTCAATCCGGGCACAACTGTTGCATGTCTGGGTACCATAGGTGTTAATCTGATGTACACTATATATTGCTTGTATATATATATGTTACATGTACATCATATATTTGTTGTACAGCATTTGTAAGGTGCTTCCTTTATATACATTACCTGTATTTAATTAAAACTTACCATTCTAAATAATGAACTTCTTCTTCTGCCGAGCAGGTTAAAACTATATAATGCCTGAAAGCAACAGATTCATATGCGTCAATAGAGGAAGTACACGTACGTTAATGGTATCGTGATCAATTTAAAAGTATTCTTTCAAATGAAAAGATGGAAAACGAAGTTGAAACACAAACAATTTAGGTTTCTGTTGTCGTTTTCACGAAGGAAAGGCACGATGTGATGCTTAGCCCTTATTGGTTAATACCGACCGACAGGATATCGCTGATTGGTCGGTTTTGAGAGTGTTCATGTTACTAAATTAAAGTACTGAAGATACTGATACACGTTTACTAAATCAAAGTACTGAAAATACTGATGCATATTTTTCCCCACCATAAATTATTCTATGGCATAAAATCCTCTTAATATAGTCCTTTTTTTTAAATTATATATCATGCAATTTGGAGGTTTCTTTTTTTAAATAAATAACAAGTTCAGATAAAAAACCTGCCCTTATGATTTGTTTGTTTGTATGGTTACATCATTTTCAACACATTTGTTTGTTTGTATGGTGTTTTACGTCATTTTCAACACATGTAAGGTTAAATACGACGGTCTATTTTTTGTGTTAGAGGCAGACTACCCACTCTCCCTGGGTAGAACCAGTACTGCACACCTCCCGCCATCCATAAGAATCGACACTTCCTCACAAGTCGAGCTCAGAGTAGGATTCGAACCCACAGCGGCCTGCCTTAAGAATGTGTTTGATTGTGAACATTACAGAGAGAAAGAATGTATATATCAAAACTGTTTTGAAGAAAATAATTCAACCATTGGCATATAATTTGTCTGCTTTGTCACAAGCGCTTTCACCATTTTATATGGATCTTCATGGTGATTCATTTTGATTTTGACATTCATCATTGCTATATAGGTATTAAAATATTTCTATCTCTATGCAGACCTGAATAGCCTTAACCTGAATATTAACGTGTCACTTACTTGTATTTCTGAAAAAATGCTGATGGCTCAAAAAGTTTACTCCAGTCTCCGTCCTCGCCCAGTTTATATACAGCCGTGGCAACTTCAAGACCTGCAATATTTCACAATCATCGTGAGACATTGATGATGAATAGAAGGAATGGTGTTTTACAACCATTAAACATGTTGAACAGGTCATTTAGGGATGGTATGGGGAGGGATGGTATGGGGAACGACAATTACAATAATGGAAATGAATATCATGTTCTCAATCCCCATCCATTGCAAAACCCACTGGGGGCCCCATATAAATATATATGCTTATTGCATACGCATTTACAAGCTCCATATTGACGTGTAGTAAAGTCATATTAGGTGTAATGTATGCTCGTTTGTGAGTGGTGCAATTTTCTGTGCACGTCAAAGAAATGATGTCACGTGATGTAAACAATGTTGGTTTCATTGTGAAAATTCCGTCGATGTAACGACAATATATTTTTTCAAATAAATACTTTTGATGAAAATAAAATGTTAAAACCTATTGTTTTGTTCTAATTATTCGTTGTTATATTAAAAATGCGTATGCAATAAAAAGGTTATTAGATTTGTATTGGAATATACGCACTTGTTCTTCAGCGTATACATACTGCGCTCCTAAAGACGCGCAATATTGTTACGCAGAAGAACTCGTGCATATATCCCAATACAAATCTAATAACCTATAAATATTGGGACCACCCAGATCAACCTGGTATGTGTTGTGACTTGGTTGAACATGAGGTTTTGACCATAAACGACGTATTTCAGGAACTTAATTAAAACAAACTGAGAAAGAAAGACTCCGAGCATACCTTCTTTAAACTCGTCCATCATGATCTGTCTTGTAGAGTTAGTGACGTTGAATGTGGAGTTCTGTGATGGATATGCGGGGGTGATGATGGGCATGAGGTGAAATCTGTCCGATGGATTTACCTGCAACACAAATAACATACTTTTGTACAAACAACACCAATGAAAGGCACAAATTACGCTGTACACGTAACACACAAATAACATACTGTAACACATCTTTGTAAATCCTCTGGCACAATCAGGTATGCACTGACCATTCAGATGCATCCGTTTCAACACAGTGTTTTTGTTTACTTTTGGGGGAAGGAGGTCGGGTCCCTTTGGAGGGGGTGAAATTTGACGTGAAATGGAAAAAGGGGGAATTTTGACAATGTTAAAATAAAGAAAAAAGATAGTATTTTTTATTTGTATTAAGTCTCAGTCTTTCATTTAATATTAAATTCACATCAAGAACATGTTTGATGGACATGTTATGGATGGTCAACTAAGAAACTACATTTACAAGTAAAAAAAATTTTTTTGTTTCTTTTGAGGGGATTTTTTTCTCAAAAAAAGGAGAAAAAAAACATACTTTTTGAGGAGGGGAATGGGGCTGAACTTCGGCCCCAAATTACTCTTTCAAAAAAACACTGCAACATGAAGTGTAATATGAACGGATCAATAATCGATCGATCATTAACGTTGTGCGTATCTGTCAATTTAAATCTAGATATTGGCTAAAAAATATCAATTAAACTGAAACTGAATAACCATGATTTTAAAATCTGCTCTAAAATGTCCACATGTATTTTCCGCTGTCTTTTATCAGAGGAGCAAATGGGGAATCATTGTATTTTTGAGATTTGAGAATGAAAATACAAGCATATTGCTAATATTTTATCACTACAATACTTACCCGAGGGTCCCAGACAGTTAAGTTTAGTTTATTTTCCGTTGACAGCTGCTTCAACAACACCGGTTGGGGCCATTCCCTGCAACAAAAAAACACTCTAGATATACCAGCATCCTGCACATGTCAAACATTCTCTTTTTAAGAGTAAATTTTGTGTTAAAGCTAAAAATAAGGTATCCCATCAAGCCTGAAGTTTGAAATTTTTATTACAAATGACATAATTAGTATATTTAAAAGAAATGTTTCTAATATTTGACTTATTTGACGTAATTTTGATAAAACAAGACTGTAAACTGTATGTACATTAAATTTTTCTACTGCAACTAAGGGTTGTTCCAGAAATTATGAAGTCCCCTCCAATAGAAGGCACTTTTTTTTACCCCCGCCACCCAAGAATTCAATTCAATTCATGGCCACACATGTAATTCCATTAAATTTTTTATACGGCCACCCATGTACATCAAAATAGAAGTCTACACGACCACCCATTAATTAAATTTTTTACATTTAATATTTTAGCACGGCAACCCGTGTGTCGATTTAAAAAAATAAAAAGATCTCTAACACATTTGAACACCAGATCTATAATATTTTGATGTTCATTTTATGGTAATACTTTACAATGCTATATTCAAAAATACTTTGAAATGCTTGTGTTCACATTTTCAAGTTTCTTGCCGTTAAAGATGAACATTGTCCTAAATCTACAAATCCGCTGTTGATATGTTTTTAATTATTAAATATCATTATAAATACGATGTTTACTATGTTACTGATGCATGCTTAGTGAAAATATGTTTTTAAACATAAAAATCGAAAAGGCAAACAGGCATTGCTAAAAAATCGAAAAATATCAAAGGGGGAAAACTCTTCCTCATATAACCGGAAGTGACGTCATTGGGAACAAAAAAAAAGCCATTAGTACATAGGGAAAGCACGCAAAAACAGTATAGTGTGTATGAAAATGTCGGAATTAAACTGTTTTTATCAAAATTCTGACAGTCAGTCACCGGCAACACCGCATATCTTGGTACATAATTTATACACTTCTCAACTTTTATAATCGGTAACCCAGGTTTTTTGAAAATAACACAAATACTAAAAGCTGGAAATCATCGAAACACATACCAATATTTTATTAAGTTTATTAACAAAGTAATCTGAAATCATTTTTTTCCAGTTACATTGTTGATAAACATAATAAAATATTGGTATGTGTTTCGGTGATTTCCGGTTTATAGTATTCGTGTTATTTTCAAAAAACCTGAGCGAACGATTATAAAAGTTGAGTAGTGTACACTAAGGGCAAAATGCAGTATATTCCGAATGCATGGACATGGTACATTAATACGAGCGTCAGATAATAAGGACTTTACTTTTGTCGAAAAGTAGACATTGAAAAAATATATTTAGTACGCGTTTATTTTTCACATAAACAACAACATAATAAATGACACAGCATCTAATTATATAGTACCAGGGAGTATATATATGCCATAAGTCCCCGCCACCTGGTGACCAAAACACTCGAGGAGTGGAATTGCAGTATGACAGGCTCTCTACGTGCCCCCAACTAGCAATATACCACACATCCACTAATCAACTATTGCGGTGTCCTATTGAAGTACAGCCTAATTAGGGTACATACGTCAGCATATGACAAAAGCACGCACCATTTAGGGAAACATAGTTTTATGACACATTTCCTGTTTATTGCAATTCCGTGAGCGGTGCAATACCGCCGCGGCGAGCCGCAGACTGCATAAACGGATATATGATGCGTGGGAAACTAGTTTATCGCGCACAAAGAGATAAACATACTATGATCTAAATAATATAGCAAAATTTATTATGAGCACGATATTATGTATTATGTACATGTTGAGATCGAAACAACAGACCCAACAGATCAAATTTATCATAATATAAAAAGTATATATTGTAAGGCACTTATTTTACTTGCCATAAAACATTACTGAACTAATATTGTAGCTAGTAACATTATCAATTTTCTGCCTTGGTTTTTTTAAATCCAGAGACCAACATATGTAGATGGACGGCGATATATAAATAGATAAAGATCAATAACACTATTGGCAGAAGAGGGAATATAGTTAAAAAATAATTAAACCTACAATATATATATTGAAACAAAGACACAGTGTTTCTTTCACCGGATTCATTTAAATTTATATGCTGAACCTTTTTAGCAATCTTTTGAAAAAGACGTCTACATTATAATTATTAGCGCCGTCAGCTCTTGACTGATTCACGTAAGGACGCATGCTTCTAATTCAAGAAGCTAAACAATTACGGTGTATATAAAAATCTAAGACTATATACCTTTCTACAACCTGATGAAGTGCTAAGGTAATAGAACAGAAACTTTTATGTTACCTCCTTTATTAATTTACTCCTCAACGCCGGTTAAATCGGCGAATAAAACTTGCTCAGAGACGGCGGGGTTTTATGCACTTCTCATTTTTTGTAATATTGTTGGTACCGCTGTTTTCTTAATGGGCATGGCCGTTTGTTCTCCAAATTCAACGAAAAAGAAACCCAAAAGGATGGACTTCCCACGAATCCAACTGAAAATGTTACAACAAACTCGCGCGTCTTGCGAAGCTTCCCACTTTTTTGAGGAGACCGGCTATTTTCGTCGGCAACGGTCCACCCACACTTCGAATCTTAATCATTAACCCGATTTAGAACACGAAAGAAACTTTATTATTATTATATTGTCCTTTTGTATGTACACGTTTGCACCCAGCAACAGTAAACGGCATTTTTAACACGTACCATAAAACCTAATCCTACATATAGACAATGCAGACTTCATGCGGAGCCGCTAATCGCTTAGTACCAATGACGTCACAGGTCTCGTGACACTTACCTGTCTTCAAAAAGGGCGAAACTCGGAGCGTGTGCGCTATGATGTATAATTGGCTACTGTGGCAAAACGGGACAACCAATAAGTGTAATATTTGAACAGATTGTATATTATATACATATATTTCAGAATATATGCTCAAAAGACTATATTTCACCTTTAATACCACCTTTTCATATTATAAAAAAACATCTGTGTCTTAATGTTTTAAACCAGTTTATATGTGCTTTAATATATAACTGTTTATTTTTTGAATGCATTGTCTTGACATGCTTTACATATAATAAACTAAATGAAGAGATCACATAAAACACATCGTCTTCTGTACAATCATTATATATTCAACATAATAATTATGTGTTCAACTGTTGCTTGCTTGTGTCTGACCCAATTTGCATATTTCTGTCTACTTTTTAGTGGCAGTCCAGTGCACAGTGGACTAGTGTTAACTGGACTCCAGACTTGGGCCGCCCAGTGCACAGTGGACTAGTGTAAACTGGAATCCAGACTTGGGCAGTTCAGTGCACAGTGGACTAGTGTAAACTGGACTCCAGACTTGGGCAGCCCAGTGCACAGTGGACTAGTGCAGACTCCAATCACAATAAGTTCTCTTACTGTTTGTCTGAAAGAGCTTAATAAAGTGTTAAAGAGTAGGGAGTTCTTTTAAATAGCATTCTTTCAACTTGTTTTTTCTGTGACACAGATTTATATGCATTGGCTAAACAGTTTTTGTTTTGTATTTTTTTTAGCTAAAAATGTCAAGAGCAAATAACAGACTGAAGTGATGGTGTTGTACTACTAATCGTAATAATACATTTATGGATTCAAATGCAAGATTATGAATACAATTAACTTTCATGATTTATTTCTAGGAACTATTTTGCTATTAAATATGAACAAAAAAGAACAATGAACATGAAAAAACACATTGGTTTTTAATTGGTCAATTTATTATACTTGTCTGGTATTTGTTATTTAAAGAACCGAGCAAAAAATCAAACAGGAGGCCTGCAGACACATATTTAAATAAATGTGCATTCGACAGAAAATCGAGCTGGAAATTCGAAATCGTCTGCTATTGTTGTTTCATTTCGGTATGCTCGGATTTTATCCTCAAATCCGGGGACAAGTCAAATTTGCGGTGCCACGTTTTATATATTTTCCGGTTTCTATTTTCCACAACACGATTCTTCAAAATAAACAAGAGGTCAATGACCTTAAAGCTCTACTGATTGATTTTGATTTCAGGAAGTAGTCACTACAAACTTGTTTTTTGAAAATCTATTTCTAGCCGTGGTGGCCATCTTGAATTTCCGGCCGACCTGAAATTTTGCTAGGATCAATTAGACATCAAGAGCAAATTCCTGTGAAGTTTCATTATATAACTCTATGTAAACAAAGATGGCCGCTGACAGCCATGTTTAACATTGAATCAAAATATTGTTCGACTCGGATAGCCATCATGTCATGCTGATCATTTTAGAACAAGTCCCATATCAATATCTCTTATAGTTTTCAAGAAGTAGTCGCTACAAAACTTATTTTTTTAAAAATCTATTTTTAGCCATGGCGGCCATCTTGAATTTCCGGCCGACCTGAAATTTTGTTAAGATCAATTAGCAAGAGAAACATTCGTGTGAAGTTTCATGAAAATCCGTCAAGTAGTTTCAGAGGAGTAGTCGCTACAAGTTTTCATTATATAACCATCATGTCATGCTGATCATTTTAGAAAAAGTCCCATATCAATATCACTTATATTTTTCAAGAAGTAGTCGCTACAAACTTATTTTTTTTAAATCTATTTTTAGCTGTGGTGGCCATCTTGAATTTCTGGCCGATCTGAAATTTTGCTAGGATCAATTAGACATCAAGAGCAACATTCCTGTGAAGTTTCATGAAAATCCGTCAAGTAGTTTCAGAGGAGTAGTCGCTACAAGTTTTCATTATATAACTCTATCTAACAAAGATGGCCGCTGACAGCCATGTTTAACATCAATCAAAACAATTTTTGACAAGGACCAACATCATGTCATGCTGATCATTTTAGAAAAAGTGCCATAACAATATCACTTACAGTTTTCAAGAAGTAATCGCTAAAAACTTGTATTTTGAAAATCTATTTTTAGCCATGGCGGCCATCTTGAATTTCCGGCCGACCTGAAATTTTGCTAGGATCAATTAGACATCAAGAGCAACATTCGTGTGAAGTTTCATGAAAATCAGTCAAGTAGTTTCAGAGGAGTAGTCGCTACAAGTTGTCATTATATAACTCTATGTAAACAAAGATGGCCACTGGCAGCCATGTTTAACGTCGAATCAAAATAATGTTCAACTCGGATAACCGTCTTTCATGCTGATCATTTTAGAAAAAGTCCCATATCAATATCTCTTATAGTTTTCAAGAAGTAGTCGCTACAAACTTATTTTTTAACAATCTATTTTTAGCCGTGGCGGCCATCTTGATTTTACTGCCGACCTGAAATTTTGCTAGGATCAATTAGACATCAAGAGCAACATTCCTGTGAAAATGCAAAATATCAAACCTCTGGCTCTTGCAGTTTCCGAATAGATTTTTTTTAAAAAAATCCTATATGTCTATGTAAAACTGTGACCCCAGGTTTCAGAGAAGAAGATTTTTTAAAGTTTTTTCCTGTATGTCTATATGAAAAACATGCAAAATCTCAATATACAAACTTTGGACCCCCGGGGCATGGCCATTTTTTACCCCGGGGACTTCATTTGAACAAACTTGATAGTCTAGACGTTGGCGATAATTTTAAAAGAAAAGCTGTTGAAATCTGTCCAGCGGTTCTTGAGAAGAAGATTTTTTAAGGTTTCAACTATATATGGTAATGGCGGCCATCTTGGATGTCGCGCTGATTTTAATAAATCTAAAAAGCATTCATATAAGGATAATCCAAGTGAAGTTTGGTCAAAATTGGCCAAACGGTTTCTGAGAAGAAGGCGTTTGAAGCAAAAGTTAACGACGGACGACGACGACGGACGAAGAGTGATCCCAATAGCTCACCTTTGAGCCTTCGGCTCAGGTGAGCTAAAAATGTTTACACCCTGATACCCATATACCAACATTTTAGGTCATTGACACCCACCTACCATTTGTTATTTTTTGTACAACCACCCATGTAATTCACCATAATATAATATAAACACGGCCACCCATGTAAAAAATAATTGTTTGCCGTCCGCGGTAGGGACGTCATAATTTCTGGAACAGCCCTAATGTTGACACAAGTGCCAAGTTTGCTCGGAAGCAAGAATCACAAGGAAGAAACATACCATTTTGAGTAGACCATACCCTAATGTTGACAACTGCCAAGTTTAATCGGAAGAAAGAATCACAAGTAAGAAACATACCATTTTGAGTAGACCATACCCTAATGTTGACAAGTGCCAAGTTTAATCGGAAGAAAGAATCACAAGTAAGAAACATACCATTTTGAGTAGACCATAAAGAACTTGTGTAACAACGTTGATGGTGATGCGTTGGGGTAGAGCTGACACACTCTAGCTACCAACATGGCCCACGATACACCACCCAGGAACCCCAGCGAGTTGGAATATATTCCACGCTCTGAAACATAAAGTATATGGACATAGTAACAAGGATCAGAAGAACTTGAATCACAATTCAAAAAACCTGCATTGGTGTGTAAAACTGATGACTGGTCTTGTATACTGTACTATCAACAGAGCACACTAAATATGCTTTACATTTATCGCCACCCAAACCTCTCACCTCTCTTGGAGCAACTCTGATGTGTTAATGGTACCAGTGTAACAATACACTGAAATAGTGAGCTTCCCAGAAGTAGTATAATTATAGCCATGCACAGCGGACAAGGTCTTGGCTTAAGAGCTACAGACCTTTACCTAATGTGGGTTTTCTCCCTGATGGAGACAGATTGGAAACTTCCTCCTTGATCTCATCTCCCTCGGAGGTTGATGTCATATTATAACCTTATATGAATATTGATCATTAAAGGGACGTAAAACCAAATTTCATTTCATAATCTCAATAACCAGTGCAATAATTTACCTGCAACTATGTTTTTAGTTTGCAAATTGAGTTTATGTTCATGAATATAGTATTTCCTTTATACTGGATCAGTTTACGGTGTCCTCTTTTTCACCAAACCTGCACGAAAAGTAAATACTGATAAAGGTGATCCTTTGAGAGCAACAAACACAATTAAGAGAATAAAGCAGCAGACTCGGGTTTTATCGAGTCTGTTCATGAGAAGTAATGAAAGAAGCAACACTTCTCACGCCCCCTAGCACCGGCTTAAGCGATATTCAAAGCCACCCATATTGGGCTCGTTGAGACCTATTCATAGTGAAAAAGCTCTTTTTAAACACTTAACCTACATGAAGTGGATACCTTTAATAACACTTTAAAATGGGATATATTTTTCTTGCTATCATTTCAAACGTATGTGGTTTAACGCCATTTTTAACGTATGTCGTTTAACACCACTTTTAATGCATGTGGTTTAATGTCGCTTTAAATGTATGTGGTTTAACGGCGCTTTAAATGTATGTGGTTTAACGATGCTTTAAATGCATGTGCCACAGTGGTTTAACGGCGCTTTTAATGCATGTGGTTTAACGGCGCTTTAAATGTATGTGGTTTAATGGCGCTTTAAATGTACGTGGTTTAAAGGGACAATGTCCGTAACTTTTAGCCTATAAAACACAAAATAATTACGTTGACAGACATTACACACCAACCATTCTTGAATAGTTACTAAATAAAACCAGGATTGTTTGACGCATTTCAATGTACAAAAAAAGAGGTACTGCTTCCTGGGGTTGAACTCGTAACCCACACTAAAATTACACTCGCGGGTAATAATAGTCGAGCGTCGCTACCGACTGAGCTAACCGGGCCAGATGTATTACGTAAGAGATACAATATATAAAAGCTAATGTGCTAATGGATGTCATGTGATCAGCAGAAAATGTAAATAAAGTGGGTCCCACATTATTTACAAATAATAAATAAAACTTTTTTTTTTCAAACTCACGAATGTATTACTACAGGCTAATCTGGGTCTGTGCTAATGTTTTCATGTAGACATTTCACTGAATAACAAGAGGCCCAAGAGGGCCTGTGAACGCTCTACTGGCTGTTATACCATTGATGAATCGAGTCCTACTACATGGTGTCTAGAGTGTACACAAGGTTTTTCAAGTATTTGACCTAGTGACCTAGTTTTTGACCCCATGGGACCCATTTTCGAACTTGACCAAAATATAATTAAGACATTTCGACAAAGTTTCATCAAGATCGGGTCAGAAATATGGCCTCTAGAGTGTACTAGTGACCTAGTTTTTGACCTTGTGTGACCCATTTTCGAACTTTAGCAAGCTATAATTGAGACAAATATTCTGACAAAATTGCATCAAGATCGGGTCAAAAATATGGCCTCTAGAGTGTACACACGGTTTTTCCAAAGTTTGACCTAGTGACCTAAATTTTAACACCATGTGACCCATTTTTGAACTTGACCAAGATATAATTAAGACAAACATTTTGACAAAGAGTGTACACAAGGTTTTTCCAATATTTGACCTAGTGACCTAGTTTTTAACCCCATGTGACCCATTTTCAAACTTGACCAAGATATAATTAAGACAAACATTTTAACAAAGTTTCATCAAGATTGGGCGGCTTCTAGAGTGTACACAAGGTTTTTCAAGTATTTGACCTAGTGACCTAGTTTTTAACCCCATGTGACCCATTTTCAAACCTGACCAAGATATAATTAAGACAAACATTCTGACAAAGTTGCATCAAGCTCGGGTCAAAAATATGGCCTCTTAGAGTGTACACAAGGTTTTTCCAATATTTGACCTAGTGACCTAGTTTTTGACCCCACATGACCCATTTTCGAACTTGACCGAGATTTCATTGAGACAAACAATTAAGATAAACATTCTGACAAAGTTGCATCAAGCTCGGGTCAAAAATATGGCCTCTAGAGTCTACACAAGGTTTTTCCAATATTTGACCTAGTGACCTAGTTTTTAACTTCATGTGACCCATTTTCGAACTTGATCAAGATATAATTAAGATAAACAATTTGACAAAGTTTCATCAAGATTGGGTAACAAATATGACCTCTAGAGTGTACGCAAGTTTTTTCAAGTATTTGGCCTAGTGACCTAGTTTTTGACCCCACATGACCCATTGTTGAACTTGACCGAGATTTCATTAAGACAAACATTCTGACAAAGTTTCATCAAGATCAGGTCAAAAATATGGCCTCTCGAGTGTACACACGGTTTTTCCAAAGTTTGACCTAGTGACCTAGTTTTTAAAACCATGTGACCCATTTTTGAACTTGACCAAGATATAATTAAGACAAACCTTTTGACAAAGTTTCATCAAGATTGGATCAGAAATACGGCTTCTAGAGTGTACACAAGGTTTTTCAAGTATTTGACCTAATGACCTAGTTTTTAACCCCATGTGACCCATTTTCAAACTTGACCAAGATATAATTAAGACAAACATTCTGACAAAGTTGCATCAAGCTCGGGTCAAAAATATGGCCTTTAGAGTGTACACAAGGTTTTTCCAATATTTGACCTAGTGACCTAGTTTTTGACCCACATGACCCATTTTCAAACTTGACCGAGATTTCATTGAGACAAACATTCTGACAAAGTTTCATGATGATTGCATCAGAAATGTGGCCTCTAGAGTGAACACAAGCAAAAGTTAACGGACGGACGACGGAAGACGGACAACACACCATCGCATAAGCTCTGCTGGCCCTTGACTAGTAGAGCTAAAAATCAGACAGTTATTTGGCTATACTCAATATCTGCTTACTTACGGAAAGTGTCCCTTTAATGTCGCTTTTAAAAATCTTTCAGTCATATCACGAAGGGGTCTATTTGTAGCAGTGAGCTCCATGCTTAATAACTTTACAGTGCTGTCACAATTTAATACACGACATGATACCCTACCTAATCACATTATACGGACAGTGGGCCGAGCAGTCTTAGCACTACTCTTTATATGCTGTCAGTGTCAAGCAAAGGAGCTTTTATAAAGTCTTTGGTATGACCCAGTCGGGATTGAATTTGGGACCTCCTGCATGCGAGGCCCACAGCGGTTATTAAGGGCAACACAGATGAAATATGTCGAAAATTTAAACAAGAGGTCAATGACCTTGAAGCTCTACTGATTGATTTTGATTTCAGGAAGTAGTGACTACAAACTTGATTTTTGAAAATCTATTTTTAGCCGTGGCGGCCATCTTGAATTTCCGGCCGACCTGAAATTTTGCTAGGATCAATGAGACATCAAGAGCAACATTTCTGTGAAGTTTCATGAAAATCCGTCTAGTAGTTTCAGAGGAGTAGTCGCTACAAGTTATCATTATATAACTCTATGTAAACAAACATGGCCACTGGCAGCCATGTTTAACGTCGAATCAAAATAATGTTCGACTTGAATAACCATCATGTCATGCTGATCATTTTAGAAAATGTCCCATATCAATATCACTTATAGTTTTCAAGAAGTAGTCGCTACAAACTTGTATTTTGAAAATCTATTTTTAGCCATGGCGGCCATCTTGAATTTCCGGCCGACCTGAAATTTTGCAAGGATCAATTAGACATCAAGAGCAACATTCGTGTGAAGTTTCATGAAAATCCGTCAAGTAGTTTCAGAGGAGTAGTCGCTACAAGTTTTCATTATATAACTCTATGTAAACAAAGATGGCCACTGGCAGCCATGTTTAACGTCGAATCAAAATAATGTTCGACTCGGATAACCATCATGTCATGCTGATCATTTTAGAAAAAGTCCCATATCAATATCTCTTATAGTTTTCAAGAAGTAGTCGCTACAAACTTATTTTTTAAAAATCTATTTTTAGCCGTGGCCGCTATCTTTAATTTCCGGCCGACCTGAAATTTTGCTAGGATCAATTAGACATCAAGAGCAACATTCCTGTGAAGTTTCATGAAAATCCGTCAAGTAGTTTCAGAGTAGTAGTCGCTAAAAGTTTTCATTATATAACTCTATGTAAACAAAGATGGCCGCTGGCAGCCATGTTTAACGTCGAATCAAAACGATTTTCGACATGGACCAACATCATGTCATGCTGATCATTTTAGAAAAAATCCCATATCAATATCTCTTATAGTTTTCAAGAAGTAGTCGCTACAAACTTATTTTTTAAAAATCTATTTTTAGCTTTGGCGGCCATCTTGAATTTCCGGCCGACCTGAAATTTTGCTAGGATCAATTAGACATCAAGAGCATCATTCCTGTGAAGTTTCATGAAAATCCGTCAAGTAGTTTCAGAGGAGTAGTCGCTACAAGTTTTCATTATATAACTCTATGTAAACAAAGATGGCCACTGGCAGCCATGTTTAACGTCGAATCAAAACGATTTTCAACAAGGACCAACATCATGTCATGCTGATCATTTTAGAAAAAGTCCCATAGCAATATCCCTTAGAGTTTTCAAGAAGTAGTCGCTACAAACTTGTTTTTTAAAAACCTATTTTTAGATTTGGCGGCCATCTTGGATTTCACATCTACATGAATTTTTGCTAGGATCAACTAGACTTCATGGGCAACATTTCTGTAAAGTTTCATGAAAATCCATTCAGTAGTTTCAGAGGAGTAGTCGCTACAGACAGACGGACGGACAGACGGACAGACAGACGGACGACGCACCACGGCATAAGCTCTGCTGATCTCTGATCAGTAGAGCTAAAAATCAATATATCAAAACTTACGAAGCAGTTTCAGAGGAGAAGTTGTTTACAATGTTGACAGACTGACAGATGGCAAACAAATAGTGACCACAATAGCTCACTTGTGCCTTTGGATCAGGTGAGCTAAAAATATCAATCCTGATGTATCTAATAAGAAATTTGGGAGTTAATTCATATATATTTAATTTGAAGTGTGCAGTATTTTTTTGTATTTTTGTGCTTGTGGTATGTTTCTCAGTAATTCTCTGCCTTACCAGTACATTACAGGGTTTTGGTTAGCTCGGTGATTTCTGTCCATTTCTACTATAAAAGTAAATTCCCCTTTACTACAAACAAGTTGGATGTAATTAAATGGTATTAACCCATTTGGCATAGTATCTGCGATATATATACTAAACAGGTAAGATACACATTTAACATGAGCTACCAGCTAAATAGTCACAGTAGACAGTGGTGTGTAGTGCACAACCTCGACTAGTATGATGGTATAACACGTATAGGGTAGACAGTGGTGTGTAGTGCCTCGACTAGTATGACGGTATAACACGTATAGGGTAGACAGTGGTGTGTAGTGCCTCGACTAGTATGATGGTATAACACGTATAGGGTAGACAGTGGTGTGTAGTGCACAACCTCGACTAGTATGATGGTATAACACGTATAGGGTAGACAGTGGTGTGTAGTGCACAACCTCGACTAGTATGATGGTATAACACGTATAGGGTTACCAAACGCTGTATTTAATACATGAATTTGCACCACTTACTTTTTGCCCACAGTTTGATAGCTCTGAGGGTCATTCTGAAGCTCTCCACATTCGGTACCAAATGCAGAATCTCATCTGTGACCCTTGAACCTGTTACAGAAATTAAATAAAGCTAGCTCATACAATTGGTATAGAACAAATTGCATTCATGTTGGTATAAAATAGATAACATTCAGGTATGAATCAGTTTGAACAATATAAACAAGTACAAGTTTTATAGTTTTGATAAAGATTAGTTACCAGTCAATATTATTTTACTTTAATATTAATAATAGTAATTAATAATGCAAATAATTTTATATTACTTATACTATTTTTACTAAATTTTGCCATACACAGTCAAATTTGCTCATGCGACCACTTTTGAGTTGCCCCCGATCGGTTTCCTTCTATATATTTAAGTGCATTAAGAATTTTTTGCCTTACACGACCAACTGTTTTCACACCAAATATCAATAACTTTGATAAGGAAGCGACCGCTAAGGGCTATTCCATTAAAACACACCAGGGACCCCAGGACGGCAATTTAATAAAAATCTATGGGTGAATCCTATTTTCCGAAATGTGGTTCTATGCCTGGGGGGTTAAAACGAATTTCATCTATGCATGGGTGTAATTTTCATGATCGTGATATTTTCATACATCGCCGTAAAAATGGCCGTGAACGCCGCCCGGAAAATCTCGGAACAATCAGGAGTTTTCAAACTAAAATCCAACCAGAAGTCGTGTTTTATTGTGTTTAACGTATAATTTCTGAAAATCAAGAAATTCTCTCCCTTGATTAAGTTTATCAATTTGAAAGCGCGCATTTCATTGGTTGAATGTATGATTTAAACCAATCGCATTACAGCTTTCATACTGAAATTAAGTGGTCATGCAAATTTGTCACGTTGGACAGAAGAAGAAAGATCACTCAAATATTAACAGTTTGAATGGTGATTTCCTTTTTATATTCTTATTTTTCGATGAATTGCTGTATAATCCTTTTCTATTTAGCAAGTCTGTATCATACAAAACGCTTAACGATGAACGCTTATTCACAAATGCAAGCTGCTAAATAACACCGGGAACGCGCACCTGTTTTGGATGGTTTAATTTGCGGGACCCGGTACGGTTTTTGACGTGATTTGCGGTGCGATCATAAAACTGTAAAACAAAAATATTGTTTTTGTTATATGAAGCAATGGATAAATAAAAGGAAATTAAAGGAAAATAAAACCTTTTCAGTTTTTTTTTAAACCTATTTAAGTGGGACCAAAATTCAGCCTCTTCCAAATTGCAAAAAAAAATCTTATTTTCCCAATCCTGGGTAAAAATATTTCCATGTAAAAATTTTTTTTTTTTTTAGAAAGTGACTTTCCATTGTTTGTATGTTGTATGTTAAAATCATTGCCAAATGCAATACCGGATTGATAGTTTACCTAATACATTTTAATAAACATTTCTCTTTAAAAACATTCCCTTAAGATAATCATGCTCTTTTTCCCCTAATTTTGACAATCTCGTACTTCTTTTTCCCAAAATCAGCCGGCCTAGGATTATTCCCAATTTGCTGACTGGGGCTAGAACCACTTCAGTTCTTCAAGCAGTTGTCATGTTTGTATGTAATTCATACGTAAATATATATGTAGTTCAATATAAAAAATAAAAAAATCTATGGGTGGGTGTATTTTAGCCAACTTAAATTCTATAGGTGGGTCTTGCAAACTCAATTTTGCACCTTCCTGGGGTCCCATTTATGTTTTAATGGAATAGCCCTAATGAGATCAATGAACTATCAAGTCCTAAATATTGGCTTATTGTGTCCAAATTTGATAATCACACCTTTATTTTCTGTTATCAATTGAGGTGAGAAAGGTGCAAACAACATATTTTGACGAAAGATATTAAACAGAAAATAAGTATAAAGATTACCTCAGTTTGTTCCCATAAAAGTCAAACCAAATAATATCATACTCGAAACAACAAGATTAATGATGTTGTTTCCATTTTATTTATTTTTAATTAAGACTAATGTTTGAAGGTGTATGCAAGTTTCCCAAATTTACCGTTTAAACTTCTGACACACTTTTGGTCGAGGTTTTTCAACAACGCTACATCACGGAGATCAATGTCTTCTGATATGGTGGGCAGGGCCAATCGTGCAAACAACATATCAAGCTGAAATACAATATGGAACAATATATTTATCGTGATTAGAAGATTAAAAAAAACATAGACAAATTATGTGGACCAAAGCGGAAAACTACTTCAGTGACCTATTTTGGGTCAATGGTGGCACCCTTTAATAGTTGTACCCGTACTATTTTGGGTCAATGGTGGCACCCTTTAATAGTTGTACCCGTATGTCTGAAAATAAACTAGAACTATCACTGAAGGTGATTATGCCTAAAAAAAGGTTTGTTTCCTGTTACCCGACCGACCGTGATTTTAACCCCTCGACCATTTTTTTTTATAGCGGTAAATAAATCGCGACGATGACGCAAATGATTTATTGTACCAGTCCCGTCGCTTAACAACGATCGTTTCCATTTTCGATTTTCAACGGATATGTTGGTTTTTTTCACAGCATATTTTCCCTAGCCATAAGCTTGATTCTGACAAATATTATGTCTGTTTGAAATTTCTAAGGCTAAATATTATTTTAAAACTAAGATTGATGATGGAATACGATTCGGAAGATTACAATGGATGAAAATATACTAATTTTGGAAGAGGTCTCCCCTGAATACATACCACGTGATGCCTCTATTTTTAAACTTCCAATCAAAATTGAGCGCACTAGCGAGGAGCAGATCGACCTATTGCAAATATCGTGTGTAGTTTACATAAGCTACTTTACACAGCAATGCACCTGACAGTTACACCAAGATGGTTTGGGGTAGGAATCTGGGAGTTTTCCCGGAATCCTTAATATTTTATGACAACAGAGTACCTGTATCTGCAGCTCTCTATGTGTACCAAAGAAACACAACACAAACAGACTTGTTAAAAATTCCGCCTACCGACCCCGTTTTTTTGGGCATATATCAGGAAACATCACTATTTTTTTAGGCCTTAATAACCCGGCAAATGTATAACCCACTACATTATGAGCATCTCCACTTCATACTGATTCTTCTTACAAAGTTGGGTCTACTTAGAAATAGCATGGACATGATTTTTCTGACAAAATATTCAAGGGACCAGAACTCCATCAAAAATCATTGAACGAAACTCCATGATGATGCGCATCTCCATTTCATACTAATGCTTCTCACAAAGTTTGCTGAAAATCCTTGTTTGCAGGGTCGTAAGAGATACTGTTATTACCTCAATGCCGTCAAACTCCATCTTTATCACAGGTACATAAGCCTCTTCTACTGTCTGAAAACAAAAAGAAGATATAACTAAGAATAGATGAAGTAAAAATATTAAACTCGATTTTAACAAAGAAATCAAATTAAGTTCACATAAAAAGAAGGGGTTTCATTGACAAAACATATTTTATTTTAAATTCTTTGAAAGTGTACTTGTCCTGTAGGACTCTAAAACTTACTCGTCCTTAACAAGTTCTACTCGTCCTTATATTTTGGTGATTTTCGTAATGTTTATGAAGCTTGAAGTCTTAAATTTCATTTAAAGGCTCACTTTATTCGAATTCTGTTTTATGGTAATAAAATGAGCATTCAATTGAAACTAGACTTTACAAATTTTTCAAGTGACATTTTATGTTTATTATAAATTCAGACGAATGTTGGTATTTGTTTAAAACCCGGGACCTAGACAATTGAGCGATTTCTGTCAAAACAAATATTAATTTTGTTCAAATATAAATGCGGCCAATATTTTATATGTATTTTTAAACAGTAAACATTACTTTAATTTGAACGATCTTAGTTTATTCATACAATAAACGAAATATACAGGCGTGTTAAAATCATAGCATTTACACTTTACAAATGGAACATACGAATACGGTCCTGGGTTATAAACGTTTTACATCTGGGAAATCAATAACGGCCAGTACGCATTGTTATTGTTCCATTTGTCAAATTCGATAGCTGTTAAGTTAGAAATCGAATTTTTTTATTGGATTTTGGACGATTCATTGGATTGTGGATGATTGAATTTCTACTCGTCCAGCAGGACGACTGAATGTAAATATTTGCTCGTCCTGAACCAATAGTAATCGCCACGGCGATCGGACTAGTGGAATTTTCCAACCCTGTTAATGAAAACATTATACAGACTCTGTTCAATGTCATGCTTTGTTAACAGGATAATACTCACAAATGTGAATGTCAGTTGTCTAGCTGGAACACTGTATAACGAATGACTGTTTCTGTACTATTATCTCTTTTCTTACATTCTTCTTTTCTTACATTCTTAAACTATTATTGAAGACATTTTAACTCACCCTCAAATCTCTGACCTCTGGTTGTTCTTTAAGTAAGTCTACAAATGAAGTGAAGAAATCTGACCTATCTACATGCCGTGGTGCCACACACAAGGTATCTATATCAGCTCCTGCAGAAAGATAGGTAATAACATTATAAATATTTAGTAACAAGAGTAAGTTTACACCTCATAATGAAGAAAATTTACGAACATTTATAATGTGATAATGTGGATAAAAGGAATTAACTTTCTTAGTTCAAAAAGAAAATGAGCTGCTCCAAACAGTCGTACATAATTCTCACCTGTTGTGTGGACACCTAATCTGTATGAGCCAAATGTACACACTTTCCCACCAAATGAATCTATTCTGTTCTCAGGTATGTTATTCTGAAAAAGTCAACAAAGCCACTATACATATTGCATAAATAGACTAAAATAAGAATTTTAAGGTAGAACTAAAAATGTGTCCATGGGCCACAGATGCCCCCGCTATAACATTTATTTCGTGATTTTTTATCATTCTCTGGAAGTGGAAGTACTGGAAAATAGAACTTGAGTGAGACATTGTGCCCATATACAACTTAACCAAGTTTGGAGAAGATTGAATAACAATTACCTAAGTAAGAGTGTGGACACATTTTATTTTTGCGATTTTTTACCATTCCAAGTATTACCATTTTACCATCTGGAAGTATTGGGGCGATAGGGCCGAAAATCTAACTTAGACGAGACATTGCGCCCATATACAATTTGACATAGTTTGGAGAAAATTGGGTAACAATTACCCAAGTTGAAGTGTGGACAACATTAATTTCGCGATTTTTTACTATTCCAAGGACCGTAACTCTGAAACTACTGGGGCGATGGTGTCGAAAATCCAACTTGGCTGAGACATTGTGCCCATATAAAATTTGACCAAGTTTGTAAAAGATTGGATAATAAATACCCAAGTTAGAGTGTGGACACCAATAATTTCCAGATTTTTTACTATTCCAAGGGCCATAACTCTGAAAATACTTTGGCGATGGTGCCGATTATTAAACTTGGACGAGACATTGTGCCCTTATACTATTTGACCAAGTTTGGAAAAGATCCGATAACTCTTAGCTAATTTAGAGTGCCGACATCGTTTTTGCACGGACGTACAGACGGAAGGACAGGGTAACACTATATGTCCCTTCATCATTCATCGAATGGCGGGGGCATAACAACAAGAGGCCCAACAGGGCCTGTGGACGCTCTACTGGCTAATATGGCTCTGATAACATCAATGAAGCGAGTGACTATCGTCTTAAAGAGGCAAAACATAGCATTTTTAACTAAATCAAGAGCCATAACTCCACCATTACTGGTCCGATCTGGCTGGTTTTCGAACTTGGCCAGTAGAGATAATAAAAAAAATAATAAAAAAAATAAAAAAAATAAAAAAATAAAATAAATATATATAAAAATAATAAAAGTATTTTTTTAAAAAAAAATCTGGTAAAGTTTGGTAAAGATCAGGGCCCCGTTTTATTAAACATCTTACGATAAGTCTCAAATTTTAAAAACTTTTTTTCACCTAAGCATTAAATATAGACATTTATTTGTGCACGTAGTGCAGAACTATCACATGTATAAGAAAATGAAATCACGTTTATTTGAAAAGTGTAATCTATAGTGAAGCATTTAAGAAACTGATTTAAGATCAAAATGGTCGTAACCTATCGCCTTAACAAGGCAAAATATAGCATATTTAACGAAATGAAGGACCATAACCCCGCTTTTACTGGTCTGATTTGGCTGGTTTTCGAGCTTTTATTGACATTAACAATCTGGTAAAATTTGGTAAAGATCGGATGAAAAATGAAGGCCCTATATAGTCTTAACGAGGCAAAAAATAGCATTTTTAACTAATCAAGGGCCATAACTTCGCTGTTACTGGTCCGATCTGGCTGTTTTTCAAACTTGTCCGAGCTTTCATTGACATTAACAATCTGTTAAAGTCTTGTAAAGATCAGATTTAAAAATGAAGGACCTATCGTCTTAACGAGGCAAAATACAGCATTTTTAACTAAATCAAGGGCCATTACTGGTTCGATCTGGTTGGTTTTGAAATTTATCCGAGCTTTTATTGACACTAACAATCTGGTAAAGTTTGGTAAAGGTCGGATGAAAAATGGAGGCCCTACCGTCTTAACGAGGCAAAACATAGCATTTTTAACTAAATCAAGGGTATAACTCCGCTGTTACTTGTTTTCGAACTTGTCCGAGCTATCACTGACATTAACAATCTGGTAAAGTTTGGCGAAGATCGGATAAAAAATGAACGCCCTATCATCTTAACGAGGCAAAAAATAGCATTTTTAACTAAATAAGGGTTATAACTTCGTTGTTATTGGTCCAATTTGGCTGGTTTTTGAACTTGTCCGAGCTTTCATTGACATTAACAATCTGGTAAAGTTTGGTAAAGATCAGATGAAAAAAGAAGGCCCTATTGTCTTAACAAGACAAAAGTTAACGATGGACGGACGACGACGGACAACTCGGCATTCCATAAGCTCTGTTGGCCTTCGGCCAGTAGAGCTAAAAAGATCTTATATTTGAAATCAAAGTTCTTACCGATATAAGAGGTGCCCTTTTAAAACACAAATATGGGTACCATTCTGTAACTTTGTTGAAGTGAACATAAAATCATGTCAACTTTGAGCAGTTTTAACTGCGGGTAAGAGAGTTTTTGGGCAGGGCAAGTGACTTTTGAAAATATTTCCAGAACCCAGCGACTGCCCAGATTAAACAACAAAATATAAAAAAGATAATACTGTGGACATTGTTTATAGCATAGAACGTAGATGTTCAATTAAGAAATGGTAAACTAAGGATAAATTACCTTTCTCCGGCTGACATCCCGGATCCACTCTTTAACCAACTTATTCACCTTGTGAAGGACATCCATTCTGTAATGATAATAGATCTTTATTTTATTTAAAATTTACAGATTAACTGAAAGGATGTGAATAGGCATCGACTTGTATATATACAACGTTATTCAGCCAAAAAAAAAAAGTATTGTTAACTAAAATGAAATTAAAAATGTCTTGCCTTCATCAGAAAAAATAATGCCTTTGCACACAAAACCATTAACTTAAATTATACCAAGTTTAGTGTGACCAGTTATCTGACTTATCTGCTATGTTTATTCTTTGAGGCAGAGTCTTATGTATAAGCTTTTCCAACTTAAAGGATAGTTGATTCATTCATAATTGTTGTACATACATACTAAATGCTGTACATACATACTAAATGTTGTACATACATACTAAATGCTGTACATACATACTAAATGTTGTACATACATACTAAATGATGTACATACATACTTATTGTTGTACATACATACTAAATGCTGTACATACATACTTGTTGTACATACATACTTGTTGTACATGCATACTAAATGTTGTACATACATACTTATTGTTGTACATACATACTAAATGCTGTACATACATACTTTTTGTACATACATACTAAATGTTGTACATACATACATAATTGTTGTACATACATACTAAATGTTGTACATACATACTTGTTGTACATACATACTAAATGTTGTACATACATACTAAATGTTGTACATACATACTTATTGTTGTACATACATACTAAATGCTGTACATACATACTTGTTGTACATACATACTTGTTGTACATACATACTAAATGTTGTACATACATACATAATTGTTGTACATACATACTAAATGTTGTACATACATACTTGTTGTACATACATACTAAATGTTGTACATACATACTAAATGTTGTACATACATACTTATTGTTGTACATACATACTAAATGTTGTACATACATACATAATTGTTGTACATACATACTTATTGTTGTACATACATACTAAATGCTGTACATACATACTTGTTGTACATACATACTAAATGTTGTACATACATACTTGTTGTACATACATACTAAATGTTGTACATAAATACGTGTTGTACATACATACTAAATGTTGTACATACATACTAAATGTTGTACATACATACTAAATGTTGTACATACATACTAAATGCTGTACATACATACTTGTTGTACATACATACTTGTTGTACATACATACTTGTTGTACATACATACTAAATGTTGTACATACATACTAAATGTTGTACATACATACTAAATGCTGTACATACATACTTGTTGTACATACATACTTGTTGTACATGCATACTAAATGTTGTACATACATACTTATTGTTGTACATACATACTAAATGCTGTACATACATACTTGTTGTACATACATACTTATTGTTGTACATACATACTAAATGTTGTACATACATACTTGTTGTACATACATACTTGTTGTACATACATACTAAATGTTGTACATACATACTTGTTGTACATGCATACTAAATGTTGTACATACATACTAAATGCTGTACATACATACTTATTGTTGTACATACATACTAAATGCTGTACATACATACTAAATGTTGTACATACATACTAAATGTTGTACATACATACTTGTTGTACATACATACTTGTTGTACATACATACTAAATGTTGTACATACATACTAAATGTTGTACATACATACTTGTTGTACATGCATACTAAATGTTGTACATACATACTAAATGCTGTACATACATACTTATTGTTGTACATACATACTAAATGCTGTACATACATACTTGTTGTACATACATACTAAATGCTGTACATACATACTTGTTGTACATACATACTTGTTGTACATACATACTAAATGCTGTACATACATACTTATTGTTGTACATACATACTAAATGCTGTACATACATACTTATTGTTGTACATACATACTAAATGCTGTACATACATACTTGTTGTACATACATACTAAATGTTGTACATACATACTTGTTGTACATACATACTAAATGTTGTACATACATACATACATACTTGTTGTACATACATACTAAATGTTGTACATACATACTAAATGTTGAACATACATACTTACTGTTGTACATACATACTAAATGCTGTACATACATACTAATTCAGGGCCTCCTCTGGCTAATTTTTTTCTTGCGCCACCACTTGCGCCAAATGAAAAAAGTTGGAGCCAAATTGGAGAAATTGGAGCCATTTGGCTCTAATGGCCCAAGCCATATTTCTTCTGGAGTTTTATGTATAAATATATTTTAAATGTGAAAATAAGAGGGTTGGTTTATATCTGGTACACTAGCCTAATGAAACCAAACAATATTAATAAAACATATTCATATATATATGTTTTCAAATCCCCAATATAAGTTTCTACATTGCACGTTTGCTTAAATCAACTAGCTGAACCTAATGACAGTAGGAATCATACATAGATGCTTTCATTTGATTGTTTAAGATGTATAGGTAGGCCTTTATATCAGTAACAAGTTCAGAACCTGCCGTTTTTTCGTATTTCCGGAACCGCGAAAACCCATGACATTCGCTTATCTTTACGTCTTTTTTAATTTATTTTGAAAAGATGAACTGCCATATAGATTAAAACTTATTTTGGCAATGAATACACATAAAACCTCCTGAAAACTGATTAATAAACCAGTGTTTTGTGTAAAATGTTTGCATTTTTTTGTGAAATCCAGATTCAGACACGTCGAAATTATGAATAAACAAAAACAAAACAAATGTCACTTGGATCTAGTCAATCATGTAAAATATGTAAATTAATGAGGTGTTGATTTATGTTTGATTGGTTAGAACCTGATTCGCTAGATATTATTCAGTGGTGTAATATTTTATGGTTGCAAGGTGTTGCATGACCCCGAGGCGAAAACGACAGTCATCAGTTGTTATTTAAAGATTAAGTTAATTACCGGAACACTAAAGGTTATCAGCTTTGTTTGTTTATTTAATGTTAAGTGTTCACGCGTGGTAGGTGTCAATTGGTTAGTTATGTTGTTTTAGACTACATTCAATGTACACTCGTCATGGTGATTAGTGTTGAGGTCTATTTGTAACAGGCCGATTACAGCAGAGAAATTAAACAAGTTTGTCTTTTTGGCAATTTCGATGTCGCCAAACACTTTCGCCAAAGTTTGAAATTTAGAGCCATTTTCTTTTTTCTTTCGCCATTGGCGCCATTGGCGATGCCCAGAGGAGGGCCTGCTAATTGTTGTACATACATACTAAATGTTGTACATACATACTTGTACATACATACTAACTGCTGTGCATACATACTTGTCGTACATACATACTAAATGCTTTACATACATACTAATTGTCATACATACATACTAACTGCTGTGCATACATACTTGTTGTACATACATACTAATTGCTGTACATACATACTAATTGTTTTACATACATACTAATTGTTGTACATACATACTAACTGCTGTACATACATACTAACTGCTGTACATACGTACTAATTGTTGTACATACATACTAACTGCTGTACATACATACTAATTGTTGTACATACATACTATCTACTGTACATACATACTAATTGTTGTACATACATACTAATTGTTGTACATACATACTAATTGTTGTACATACATACTAACTGCTGAACATACATACTACTTGTTGTACATACATACTAACTGCTGTGCTGCCCCATATCACAGAATAGTGGATACTGGGAAGAATAAAAATATGGATGGTTGAAATATGATATAAATTGATTCAAGGCTATTCTTAATAAATTGTCTGTTTGCTGTTTCCAAACCCACAATTTCATAAAGGGTAGTTAGGGAAACAGCAAACCAACACTTGTTTACGGTCTGTTCAACATCAATGTATACAGTCAAAACCTACCTATGTCCAAGTTCTTCATCACTTTCAAACACACCAAATGGCTTCATGATTTCTTCCAGTGATTTGCTAAGTTTTATATCCACAGGCTTTGGGCCTTCCAAACTAATGGGAGAGGTAATTCCCGGATACTTTTGTTTAGACTGGTCTAACGCCATCTGAAAAGCACAAGCATGTTAAAAATACTCAGACAAAACTAGAGCTGTCGCCTTAAAACCCCATTATATATACCAGTTCCCCCCATTCTCAACCCTACCGTTTGAGTAAAGATTGAGTGGAATGGGATTTCTCTGATCAGGTAATGGTGACCTTGACTTTTGACCTACTGACCTCAAAACAAATAACGGCCATATTTTCATCACAGGCAGTCCACCTATTAAGTGTCATGAGATTTGCTTCATGGGGAGAGGAGCAGGGTTCTCCACAGGCCATTTAAGCATAGCGGAGCCGATGCGCTTGACTTCCAAAATCGTACATCCCGCGGTGCCTAAACTGTGCTGCTATGCTTAAAAACCAGAGCGTGGTGCTTTGATCTGAAGGCAAACACCGCCTTTAAAAACCCTTATGCGCACCGTTCACAAATCATCAACTCGTGTCAAACAATACACACAAGTAACACGTGACGGATCTATGCAGTATGCAGAAGTGCGATAACACGCTGTGTGATAAGTGGATTGTTGACAACAAATTGCAATTATTACGAGTTGATTGGATTATGTCGGGTTGTTGTGGACTAATCAATAATTGGGATGGGAGAATGTAACTTAAAGCAGTTGAACTGGAAAGTTTGTTAATATTGGCAGTTTGTGTATCGGCTTACGTGTATTGTTCAAGACAGAAATGAAAGATGCGATGTACTCATCATGACACAAGAGTTTGTTTGTTTTGCTTAAGTAAGTATAATTATTTTGATTGTCTTTCTGATTTAAGTTTGTGCCTTAATAAATAAAATAAATAGCAATTTTGAGATAATATCTGGTCGTTTGAAAAAAAAAGAAGAAGAAATGAAGGTAATTATCTGTTTATTTATCTGTTTACTTAAAAGCTTGTCAATATTTTGAAAACAAAAATACTGGAAAATAAAACAGAAAAATAATTCAGTTATTACTATTATTAAGTGTGTTGCTCTATTATGTGTTTATATCAAATTATTTATATATGTTTCTTCAGACCTTGGCCCGCCACTTCAACCTGGATGAAGATTCAATGACGATCGAGTGGAGACAAGTGAGGGAGGTTACAAAGAATGACAGAGAGCTACAGGAGTCTCACCCCAACTTGTACAAGATTGCAGCTGTTGGTCTGCTTCTTCCAACATCAACAGCAGATTGGGAGAGGGGATTCTCTACACTCAAGAGAATTAAGACAGCACAGGTCAACTCTGAGTAACCAGAGTTCTCAACGCACTGCTGGCAGTAACAATGCAGGGCCCACCTCCATCAGAGTTTGAATATGTCAGGGCAGAGGAAGAATGGCACAAGGCCAGGCCTAGAAGGTCAAGCTTCTGAATAGGAACTGCTAGCTAATGTGTACAAGTCAAGACATTGAATGGGCTAATTTGTGTTGGATTTATTTGAGTGCTAAGGCTATATTTTTTAAGTATTAACAAATGTGTGTTTTATTTCCAGGGATGGATATTGTGTAGTTGATGGTATTATATGTGTGCATGATTGTATTATTGTGTATAAACTTATAATAAATCTTTGTAAGTATGTTTTCTTCTTCATCGTGTATTAAAACATGGATTATTTATTATTGTGTATTGTATGTATTTTAGATGTTGCATGTTGTGTTGATGTGTAAGTTATATTATTGTGTATGTATTATTGTGTATGAACTTATTTTAGTTTTTTTTTAAATAAGTCTTAAAACATGGATTATTTATTATTGTTTAGTATCATAAATATATAATTATATATGGCTTCCTATCATCACTATTATCACACACAAGAGTGCCTCACCATCAATACAGGCAGTTACTGAAAGCCAAAAAAATCGAACACACTATAGGGGGTTCCCACCTCCCGTACTCCCGCCCAGCACGTGGTAAATGCCACTGTGCTTGAAAATACTCTTGTGGAGAACCCTGAGGAGTTATAGAGTGGACAATTTTTCATTATCGGGTCTCGGTGACCTTGACCTCAAAATCAATGGGGGTCGTTTTCTCACCAGAAGAAGTTCATCTATGAAGTTTCATGAGATTTGCCTCATAGGGAGAGGAGATATGGTGCAGACAAGGTTTTTCATTATCGGCTCCCGTTGATACTGATCTTAAAATCAATAGGGGTTATCCTCTCACCACAAGCAGTTCACCTATGAAGTTTCATGAGATTTGCCTTAGGCGGAGAGGAGTTATGGTGTGGACCCAAGGTTTTTTCATTATTGGGTTCCAATGATCTTCACCTTTGACCTTATGACTTCAAAATCAATAGGGATCATCCGCTCACCACAGACAGTTTACCTATGAAGTTTCATGACATTTGTTTCAGGAGGAGAGGAGTTATGGTTTGGACAAGGTTTTTCATTATCGGGTCCAAGTGACCTTTGATCTACTGACCTCAAAATCAATAGGGGTCATCCTCACACTACAGGCAGTTTACCTATGAAGTTTCATGAGCTTTGCTTCAGGGGAAGAGGAGTTATGGAGCTGACAAGATTTTTCATTTTCGGATGCCGGTGACTTTTGACATACTGACCACAAAATCATAAGTGGTCGTCCTCTCACCACAGGCAGTT
Organism: Cyrtodaria siliqua; assembly: GCA_037043455.1. Lineage (NCBI taxonomy): Eukaryota > Metazoa > Mollusca > Bivalvia > Adapedonta > Hiatellidae > Cyrtodaria > Cyrtodaria siliqua. Next base: position 127,625 of record JAWPHD010002796.1, on the reverse strand, counting down.
CATCTATGATGTTTCATGAGATTAAATTCAGACGAAGAGGAGTTACGGAGCTGACAAGATTTTTCAATATCGGATGCCGGTGACCTTTGACATACTGACCACAAAGTCATAAGTGGTCGTCCTCTCACCACAGGCAGTTCACATATGATGTTTCATGAGATTTGCTTCTGGGGGAGAGGAGTTATGGAGCAGTCAATGTTTTTCATTATCGGGTCCCAGTGATCTTGATCTTTGACCTACTGACCTCAAAATAGGGGTCATCCTCTCATCACAGGCAGTCCACTCATGAAGTTTTATAAGATTTGCTTCAGGAGGAAAGGAGTTATGGAGCGGACAAGGTTGCATATACAGACAGATGGGGTGAAACCAGTATAACCCCCTAAACTTTGTTTAGCGGGGTATAATAAGTTTTGTCCTTCGTTGAAAATGATCAAACAAGTATTAAAGGGATATTCTATACTCAAAACCGCTTAATATCAAATGTAATAGTATACTATTACAGAGCTCCAGATAAGTTGTGTATTTGCATAAATACGCAAATAAAATGGTAGAAAAAGCAATACAAATACAAAACCATGCGTATCACAACGCAAAAGAAATGTCTGATAAGCAATTCCTCGCAAATTGCTTGCATATTTGCAATTTTTAATTTCTAATCGATCGGGTATTGGCCCAGAGTTCTCACAATGTCTCGAAACAAAATCAAATATAGGTAAAAGACCGAAACTGCAGAGTGAACAGACTGGTTCCGAAATTCAGTTTTAATTGTGCTTGATTTACTCATTTTTGCCTGTACCCTTTTTATATTGTGTAGGCGCTCGGCGATCTAAATCAAGCGTCGGTTAAAAATGTCGGCGAATGTAAACTAAAAACACAGCAAAAAACACAAAATAAATACAATTAGTAACTATTTTGACCACAGTAAGTCAACGGAGGCAAAACAAATTTCAAAAATAATCTTAGTTGACATACTATTCAATGTTGTCTACGATTCACAAAGCATTGTCCAAATCCTTATCTGGAGCTCTGCTATTAGCATGAACCACAAGGGAGGCAACTCCGGTTGTGATAAAATTCAAATGGCCAGAAAGTGGTCACACATTTTGGGATGAGCTTGTGAGCTTGTATGTACATGGTATGATTAGAAAAACCAAACAATTAGTTGGAGACAGACATGGATTGATTGGTGCAGACATTTTGCTTTGATGTGACACAAATTAATTTTTTGGAAAAAATCAAATAAATAAACATCACAAAATCAGTGCACCCTAGAATTATTGCTTTTAATTTGTTAATGAAACAAAGCTCTAAAGAAATGTGTAAAAAAAAATATTTAAAAGGGATGTAACATTGTTGAATTTGATGGTTTTGTTCTTTCACCAATGTAAAAATAGTGGGTCACCGGTGGGGTATTGTTTTAAAACGCTTGAAATCAATGGAATTCATAAATTCACTTGGAGCTGACCCAAATTATAAGTATAAAATTACAAAGGGCAACAACTCTAATTTAAATGAAGGCAGAGTTATGGTTCTTGCGCTCTGCACATCCTCTCATTGTGTGCAATTTGATTGCAGTCCCATTTAGCAGTTTTCGAGTTATTGAGCGGACACAAAATGGGACGGATGTACGTACTCACAAGTAAACGGTCAAAAACGAGCCCACAAGTACCAACTGTACAAGTGGTATCCCCACAAGTCGTATTTGTACAGGTGAGACTTATGGGGTGAACTAGCTAGATTCCATATGTCTCATACAAATAAAAAGACATATCAGGAAAACTTAAAAATACTTAAAATAGGAAAACACCATTGATATGAAAGCACGTTTCAAAAAAAAAGCAGACATGGTATTCTAAATGTGAACATACATGTGATATCTCCCGGCGGGAGCTAATTTCTCCCGGGATTTCATGGAATTTCCCGGCCTCCCGACGGGAGCTCCATTTCTCCCGGTATTTTCGGCTGAGTTCCAAAATTTCGCTATTTGCGAATCCTTTTGGGTAATTGCTATGATTTATTGGATCAAGACCGAGTTTTCCGAATGATCTAGAAAATAAACACCAACAGTCTTTTATCTATATCTTAGAAAACATTGCCCCTGGGCAGGTAATTAAAAGGATTAGCATGTCAGCTAATTAGTTTATTGTGTGAAAATAATGATTGGACTGTTTGTTTATGACACGTGGCGGCGATATCTGTAATGTCCAAGGGATATTGATAGAAATGTACCGACTATACTCCTGAGTAAGTGGGATGGTAATTAGTAAATTCAGCATCGATTGATATTTGGTGTATTAATTGGATTAAAATTATAATATAATTCAGGACAATTAAAGGACGAAGATTTCAACTAATTGATTGCAGTTTGTCATGATTAGAGAAGTGTTTTGTCTGTGTATAAAATGGGAAGATCTTCATTATGTGCTATGCTTCGTTTTGCTATGCTTAATTAAATGCTATACTTAATTATATGCTATGCTAACACGACATAAACAGGGTCCCGGGTCGTTTCGCACACTTTCCCCTTCGCGCATCGGTTATTTCGCACATCGGTCGTTTCGCACATCATTTTGATAGTCGTTTCGCCCGCTAAGTCATTTCGCCCATCATCTATCAGGTATTGTATTTGATTGTGAATTGAATGAGTTTTATTAAACTGTGAATAATAAATTAAGGGGGAATCATAATGATATTTTTTTTGTTGTTGTTATTAAATGTTGAATGTTTGTTTATACTGTTATATTATTTATACTAATTATATATTATCTGTCAAAAAGAAATTTCTCAATCGGATATCAGTGGTGTTGTTAGAGACATATCTCATGTATTTGTCTCTTCAGCTAAGGCCAGTTTCGGCTACTTTAATCGTTGCAGTATTAATAACAACGAAAATAAAAAAACTGCCAAATTGGTTCGGAAACAAATGCAAAAGGTAAGAAAGCAGTTTCATCACGCTAAATATTTATATAAACTTAGAAAAAACGTATGCTAATAAGATGAATCTAAAAAACAAATAGTAAGCTATATAAAGATACAATGCGCCAATTTTGTTTTCACTATATCTAAACGATCTGCACGATCAAAATAACAGTCCCAATCAATGAGAAGTGTAAATTATTTGACTCTCTTGTTGGGTCTATTTTAAATTATGCATGTGAAGTGTGGGGTTTCCATGAAGCTCCTAACATAGAAATTGTTCATAATAAATTTTACAGAAACATCTTATGTGTCAGAAAATAGACAAATTTAGAAGGTTTATACGGTGAGCTAGGTCGTTACCCTTTAGAAAAATACAGGAAACTGAGAATGCTTAAATACTGGGTTAAAGTGCTTACCAAACGCGATTCCTTGATTTATAAAACTTACATCATGATAAAACAAGAATGCGAACACAATAATAATCACAGGTTTAATCGCATGAACTGGGCCTGGCACATTAAGAGAGAATTAGAAAATCTTGGGTTTTCGGATGTTTGGCATAGTCAACTAACGATCGATATCCCTTACGATCAAATTAAACTCAGAATTTTAGATCAGTACAAGTAACCTTGGTTTGGATCTATCAATAATTCTAGCAGACTATTGACATATAGTAGATTTAAATTTAATTTTAACTATGAACAGTATTTAAGTACAATTACTACTCCTAAATTCCGAATTGCTTTAACGAAATTTACAATATCTGCACATGCACTTGCTATCAAAACAGGTAGACATAATAATATTGAACGCAATGAAAGGGTTTGCATTTTTTGCAATATGCGAGTTATTGAGAATGAGTACCATTTTCTTCTTGTGGCACACCAGATTTCTGCCTAGATATTTCTGCAGATGGCCAACACTTAATAAATTAGCAAGGGCGTACCTGGGCATACGCACTGACGCACGTGCGTACAGGCTATTCAAGAAACAAACAAATAAAAAAGGCTAAAAATGCGGAAAAAAGCAATAAAAACTTGATTCATTAAAAATGTTTTTCTAATTAATCCTAAAATACAATAGTTCTAACTCCAAATAAGTATTTGCATAAGTAATTATTCATTACTATATATATATATATATATAACGTGGGCGAAACGACTATCTCTATGATGGGCGAAAACAACTATCCGCGAAACAACCGATGTGCGAAACGACCCGTCACCCATAAACAGTATTGTATGTATAAAATATCATGTTTTTATGCTAATTTACCCCCTTTATTAAGGTTTATATCAGAAAAAAAAGCTACCGATACGCGTTAAAAATTAGAGAATAAAAACCTCCCTGGTTTTTGTCAAATCTCCCTGGAAAAAAAGTCAAATCTCCCAGGTAACCCTCCTGAAAATATCACATGTATGTGTGAAGGTACAGTCATATACCATTGGAAAGCATTTTTTTAACTCTTTTGAAAAGCATGTAGTCTTTTATACATTTGTATCTATTAGCGCATTTTACCGCAATGCCCACAAATAAAGCATGTGTTACACTTAACTGTATGAAAACAGTAGAGTGCAATACACACTTCAGCTGATGACGCAGGCTGTTTTTTTACACACAGGTATGCACACATTCTGACAGATAAAAATCTAAGAAGTTAAGAGTTTAAACTGCAATTACTTTTTTATTACTGAATGGATTTTGATAATTTAAACGGCATTATTTTTGTTTTTCTTTCCTTATTCGAGAAGTTAATATGGATTAAATCCAAAAAGGTCTGTCATGGTTATTAAAACAGCATGCTGATAATTTATTTTTCAATTTTGCTTTTAAAAGGACCAAAATAGATAACAATTATTTGACGTCATATGGATAAATGTAACAGTTTAATACAGCGAAGTGCTATGCCATTTTTTACGTGCTGTACGTGCTTAAATGGCAACAGACAACTTGTTTTCATTATTATTCCTTTCTTCTCAACATGCAAATTCAATGGGTGGGGAATGGAAAACATGACGCATTTTCTTGGAATTGAAGGTAAAACTAAATTAAGTGAATAATAATAATACCTTGATTTGATAGTTAAATGTATCTTGATGACCGCCGTGGTCAAAAAGATTGGATAAAATATAATATTAGCCACACGCCATGGATTTTTCTATTTCCTTAATTTTCGTTGTCTCTGGTGCAACAATGGCGGAAAACTAAATACGACTTTTTTTCAGAGAACGTTTTTTCTGGACATTTAATTATATGACAATATATCAACAGTTGAAAAATATTATATATTTTAAATCAAAATAATGAATAATCATTCGTAAAAGAGCTTTTTAAAGTAAAATTATATTTTTTTTTATGGACTGCTTATAATATTCTAGAAATTTATATGTTAGTTCAATGGTAAATGCGTGGACACAGTCAGTCTAAAAATAGGTGAATGGGATGAGATAGGTCAAGGTCACTTGTGTTCCTGAAATGAAGTTCCTCAGAAATTTAGCCTTTAAGGCGAAATTAAAAGTCAATCAGACTCTGTCATCATTTACAGATACTATTAAACAAATCATAGTGTTAATAGCTACCTTAATTGCTATGGCTTGGATGGCAGTTTTCTTCTATGGAACATTCTACTACTATTATGTTCCTGTTGTTTCTCATGAAAGACCAGTGTACTTTCACTTCAGGTAATCTTTATATTGACATGGGGTCACTCCAATCTCCGAACACCTGTCATTCGTGTACAACGTGGTGTGTTGTCAAAAATATTTTGAAAGCTAAGATTTTGGAAAAGAAATGTTAGATAACCGTATATAAGACCAAGAGAGGTGGTTGGACATGTTGAACCACTCGGGTTCAACATGTACTTGTAGACCAAGGGCAAGGGGAAAAAGTGTGGCTGTGGCAGTGCGGGACTCGAACACGGGACCCCAATACCACCACTGAAACAAGGCTGCCGTGATAATCAAAATTTATTGTGTGCAGTATCAGAAGGAAGAAAGGCTGGAAATGCCTGCTGAATCTTTCAATATACAAGCAAATTCTTCGGCGGTGGCTTAATAGTAGAGTGTCCATATTGCATATGAGACGTCATGGCTATAATCCCCAGCCTGGTCAGGCCAAAGGATTCACAAAGATGGGGGCACTTGTTTGCTTGTTTTTGGGATTGAAATTCAACCGCATTCCCTTAATTGCCCTTCCCAAAAAGTTTATTTTTAAACAAAGAAGATATGACCATTTGAAGGTTGTTCTAAAATGGATATGGGAGCTGCCATTTTGAGAACTGTGATGTCATTGTTTTAAGTCACCATATATGGCAAATTGGTAAGTATTATTTAAAGTAAAGAAAATCACTGCAAAGAATGCGAACTCATTTACTGGTCATACCTTTGAGTATACTTAAAAAATATACAGTTGCTGTATTTTTTCCTATAAATTGGTAAATATTCATATTTCTAACTACATGACTTTTTTGTATTCTGTATATATGGTAATTTAGGACTGGTGTCATAGTTTTCAAAATAGTGACTTATATACTGAACACAGTTTCTAATTACTCACACATAATATGTATCTTAATTATTTTTTTATTTTGAATATATTTTATAATATGATAAATTTTGTTTTGACCTATAGTTTGTAAAACATTTATTTTTTGTTTAAATTGTTACATCTTTTGAGAGTTGTACTCTCCCTTTATATGAAAACATGAAATGTGCTGATAAAACACATACCATGAATCTAACACAACTCATCGACTTGAAAGCTTTAAAATATGTTCATGTAATCAGAGCTGAAGATTTACACTCGTTATTTTCCAGTTTAACCATATCTCTAATCAAGCGCGAAATACACAAAACAATGCGAACATTAGTGACATATTCTTAGGTGGGTACTTAGGAATTTTGACGAGTATATATCCGTTTCAAAAGAACCTTCAAATAATCATATCTTCTTCGTTGATCATCCGATCTGTATATTACTTCCACCCCTTTCCAAGTTTCAGACCTCTCAGTTAATTCCCTTGACCACATTGTAAGAATTGTGCACGAAGGGCCAACATCATTGACACTTACTCAAAGTTGAAAAGGCTCTTGAACATTTTAATGCTAAAACAAAAAATTAACACAAACTTTCATACCTGTCGAGTCTCTTGCATTGGGCATGAGACACACACATTTTGAACAGTCTTTTAAATCATTTTAGAATTACTTTATTAGAATTTTGTGTTTCTGGATTTCAAGAACCTCATTACTCCATGTCAAGTAAAACCTAAATGAGTTCTGAGAAAGTAATGCGTTTTAAATTAACTGGTTTCATTGGTCCAATTTTTATCACTGAACCAATCAGAATGCTTCATTCATATTTTCATTTGGTTAATTCTGTCATGACATCACTTTCTGGTATTATGACATCACATCCTGGTATTATGACATCACGTCATGCCATTATGATGTATCTCAGTGTGTTCTGAGAACCGACTGAGCATTTAAATTGCTGTGAAAAACAGATTAAGTCTGTTTGTATCCCTCAGTGAGTAAGGAGTTTCTTGAAACCAAGAATCATAAAATTCTAAATATAGAATAATTTTAAAATGATTTAATAGACTGTCTTTCATGTTTAATCATGCTCACATGGCCATTGTGAGAATTTGACAAAATATAGTATATTTTAACCCAAACTGACATTGATAAAGTTTAGTATAGTATGACCAATATTTCTGTATCACTTCCGTGTATTGATGAATGACGCCGGCACACACTCAATACATGTCGCTTATCTTTGGCACTATATTCCATAAGGATAACCATGAAAGGATTTCGTCCTCAAATTTTCATCCACTAACAAACATTTCACGTGCAAAGTTCTTGTGACACATTTCACAGTGGAAAATAATCTACCAATTGCTATTGCAGGCAAGTGTGGCCCATTGTTTAAAAACATATTTCCAGATTTAGTTATTGCCAAAAACTATCAGTGAGCAAAATAAAACCCATTATGCACTTGGAATGGGGCTCTAGACATCTAAGCTAAAGTTCAGGAAATTCAACCAAATAATCAGGCTTCAGTGGAGTCTCCTCCGGATCCCCTAACCCTTGGAACCCCATTTCACTCTTGACTTCCATTGGGCCTTGACAGCTATGAACTTCTCAGTTTTTACCAGTTCAAGAGCTTTTTGAAGTTGGTTTGATTATAGCTTGGGCCTAAAAAAATAAATTGTGTGGTTCGGGTCACCCGACCCTACCTACGAATACCCGCCGACCCTGATGTTTTTATGGTCCATTTCGGAAAAAAAAAAAAAAAAAAATAACAATATTAAGTATGTATGTACACAAGTGAAGAGCAAATAGAAAACAATTATAATTACATCTTCTTTGCGTTCATAAAAAACAAACCTTAAAAAAAAAATCATAAAAAAAAAAAATCTGACCTACCCTACCTACCTACCAATTTTGAACATGTTACCAGAACCACACAGTTATTTTTTTTAGGCCTTGTAGTTTACTGTAGTTAAACTTTGTGTTGGGTGACATGTTTTGATCAGAATATTTGACACAATAATGATTGTGTTTCTTAGAAATTTCCTTTTATATGAAAACAACACAAAATTTCCGTTTGTGAGGGCCTTGGACCAAGTCCCCTGAAAGCTACCTAGTGCCTTGAAGATGGTACTAGTAGCTGCCTTGTTTGGGCTGGCGTGGCGCAGTCGGTAGCGCGGCGGATTTGTAACCGGAGGCCCCGGGTTCAATCCTCCGTGGTGCCACTGAGTTGCGTCGGTGTGTTCTTTCCCTTAGCCTCATCCATCGGATGGGGACGTAATCCGGGCGGTCCCGTGTATCGGTCTATCCTCCCAGCACGTTAAAGAACCATAGGAATCTATGCGATAACAAGAGTAGGGCACGGTTCCCAATTCCTATGTATCCTTTCCCTCTCTCTGTGGCGGCTCTGAATAACCTATACTGTGTTGATGAGCCGTTAAACAACATTCAGTTCAATTCAATTGTTTAGTACTCTTTGGGTAGTGCTAGGACTGGTAGGCTCATTTTCAATACACTGTGACTAGGTGGGGTATCATGTCGTGTGTCTACAGAGTGTGATTTCAGTGTGGCAGCACTATAAAGTTTAGTATTGAAAGATTGTTAAAATCGATGATGAACACCATACATAGTGGTACATACTTCATAGAATGAGGATTGCCCTGTGTAAAAGAAAGACTGTTAAAAAAAACAGACAACCTTCTCTGTCTATATTTGCAAGTAAACCTCTGTGCATTAGTATGGGCAACTAGCAGTTGGAGGAGAAGAGGGCTATCTAACTTAAAGTTCTTATAAATTTATATTCTATACTTAACAGAGAGCGATGCATCATCTGATTTGAAAATCAGCAGAGTTTGTGTATAGCGGTTCATTAATAATTTTTTTGACCTAATTTCATATCAATTTATAAACATTTAATACCACACGTCCATGCATAAAACTCCTCAAAGATGAGGAAATGATGTCAATATAGTCATTTTGTGTGTAATGAGCTACCTATTTTTGGGTTCACTGTGGCGCTATGCTTGCTTTGGTGGAGCTAAGTTTCAGTATTTTATGGCAACCTGGTTTTAGTGAGATTTATGAAGAAAAATGGTATCAAGAAAGAGTAGGAAGTTCATTAGTAAAAAATGACTAGATTGACGTGATACCCTTACAGATAAAATCATAACGATCACAACTCACTTTTTATAAACACTATATATGCTAAAATCATTTAGAGAGATAAACTCTTCCAAATTCTATATTTACAGGGCATGTGAGAGTGGAGTAGGCATGTGTTCATTCCCGCTAGCAAACATTAGCTTTGCCAATGACGAACAGACCGAGGTAGTATGACCAGCCTGCATATGAATGGCAAACGCCTTAAAGGGACTATGCCCGTAACATTTAGCTTATAAAACACAAAATAATTACTTTGATAACATTCCGCAACTACTATTATTGAATATTTACTTTATTAATAAAATAAGAGGTTTTGACAGATTTCAATAGCAGTATACACAAAAAAAATAAGAGTTTGAACCCCAAGGTGACGCTAAATTACTGTTGCAGATAATAATAGACAAGCACTTAACCAATTAAGCTAGATGGGTAAGTGATGTAGGTGAATACCTAATATGATCAAAACCTACTGTGATAATGGATCATAAGTGATCGCAACAGAAATATAAAAAGTCCGTTCCAAGCAATGTTTACAAAAAAAAATTCACCCCACTCCCCCTCCAATCTCCCAATGTTATTACTACATGTACAGCCTTTTTTGGGCCTATATATATCATGTATACATATTTCAATGAATAAAAATCGGACAGTTATTTACTTGCGATCAATATATGCTTTACTTACAGACAGTGTCCCTTTAACCAGTTTACCCAGAGCCGTGATATCATATAATATGATATCAATATTATTGTCTTGAATGCTGTAGTATTATATCTTATTCTTCCTACAAGAAGCTGTTAGAGCCATACTTGCTTAAAGGGGTTGATACACTATTTTTCAAACAAGATTGATTTTAAAGCTAAAAACTTGAATAAAGCTGAAAGAATTATCAAAATGTCATGAAAAATAAAGGAGATATTACCTATTGAAAATTTGCAAAGAAACATAAATGGAGGCAGCCATCTTGGAACGATGACATCATCGCGCCTTTTTTTATGGCATATTGGCAAAATTTCTTTCAAAGCAAAGAAACTCACTGCAAATGCAAAGAAAATCACTGCAAATGAAAAATAATCGTACAATGTCTGTATATTTATGTTTAATCAATTTGCAGAGATTTTCTTTGCTTTTATGGTAAAAAGGCGCAATGACATCATCGTTCCAAGATGACTGCCCCCATTTATGTTCTTTGCAAATTTCAATAGGTCATATTTATCTCCTTTATTTTTCATGGCATTTTGATATTTCTTTCAACTTTTTTCAAGATTTTCAGAGCCATATTGTTTGAAAATAGTGCATCAACCCCTTTAAAGAACTTTTTATTTGAAAATGCCAAATACAATATTGGTAACCACCTAGTTTAGCAAATTTCCCTCAGTAGTAATAAAGTTATAGACCAGTTGGTACCCAGTATGCAGTATGTCTTTTTGTACCCAGTACGTAGTATTCCGAGCACGTTAAAGAACCATAGGAATCTATTCGATAATAAGAGTAGGGCAGGTTCCCGGATTCCTATGTATCCTTCCCCTCTCTCTGGGGCGGCTCTAAATAACCTATACTGTGTTGATGAGCCGTTAAACAACATTCAATTAGTCTTCTAGCTGGCACCTAGCTGGCAACCAGTTCGCAGAGGTAGTCTACTGGTACCCAGTACACAGTATTAGTCTGCTAACCCAGTACGCAGTATTAGTCAGCTGGTATCTGAAATCTCCTCATGACTGCAAGCTTACTGGGCAGTATTAGTCCACTGGCTCATGAATCTCAGGACTGCAAGGTATCAAGTATGCAGTATCAATCAACTGGTACCTGAAACCTCCTCTTGACTGCAAGGTTACTGGTTCCCAGTATGCAGTATTAGTCTACTGGTACCTGCAATCTCCTCATGACTGCAAGGTTACTGGTTCCCAGTATGCAGTATTATTCCGCTGGTACCTGAAATCTCCTCTTAACTGCAGGATTATTGATACTCAGTATGCTGTATTAGTCTGCTGGTACCTGAAATCTCATTACTGCAAGGTTACTGGTACCCTGTATACAGTATTAGTCCACTGGTACCTGAAATCTCCTCATGACTGCAAGGTTACTGGTACCCAGTTTGCATGTACCAGTATGCAGTATTAGTCCACTGGTACCTGAAATCTCCTCATGACTGCAAGGTTACTGGTACCCAGTATGCAGTATTAGTCCACCGGTACCTGAAATCTCCTCATTACTGCAAGGTTACTGGTACCCTGTATGCAGTATTAGTCAACTGGTACCTGCAAGGTTACCGGTACCCAGTATGTAGTATTAGTCTGCTGGTAGCCAATTATGAGGGAATCCATATTGAAAGGCCAGAAAAGCAACTCATCTTTATTTATGAAAGTTGTGCAGTAATTTCTTCTTCCTTTACAGGTGTTTAATAAGGGCCAGTCATACAAGATAGTTTTGGATATAGATTTGCCGGAATCCGATGTGAATCGCAAACTTGGTGAGTAAAAGCTAGTGGTGAAAACTTTTATATGGTTAAAAAGAATTGCTGTATCAAATACATAATTATATTCAAATTCAGACAATTGTGGATTTATAAATTGATTTACCACTGTGATTTTAATGTTATGGACTTAAGGATGTGAGTTAAGAAGCATTGTTTTTACTTAATAAATATCCCATTAGCAGGTGAATTATATCACATATTGCTTGCAATTCGGGTTGTACCTCTCAATTTATTACATATTGTATCACACTTAAAGTTTGGTGGTACCTCTCAATTATATTACATATTGTATCATACTTGCAGTTTGGGTGGTACCTTTCAGTTATATCATATATTGTATCACACTTGCAGTTTGGTGGTACCTCTCAATTATATTACATATTGTATCATACTTGCAGTTTGGGTGGTACCTTTCAGTTATATCACATATTGTATCACACTTGCAGTTTGGTGGTACCTTTCAGCTATATTACATATTGTATCACACTTGCAGTTTGGTGGTACCTTTCAGTTATATTACATATTGTATCATACTTGCAGTTTGGGTGGTACCTTTCAGTTATATTACATATTGTATCACACTTGCAGTTTGGTGGTACCTTTCAGTTATATTACATATTGTATCATACTTGCAGTTTGGGTGGTACCTTTCAGTTATATCACATATTGTATCACACTTGCAGTTTGGGTGGTACCTCTCAATTATATCACATATTGTATCACACTTGCAGTTTGGGTGGTACGTTTCAGTTATATCACATATTGTATCACACTTGCAGTTTGGGTGGTACGTTTCAGTTATATCACATATTGTATCACACTTGCAGTTTGGGTGGTACCTCTCAATTATATCACATATTGTATCACACTTGCAGTTTGGTGGTACCTTTCAATTATATCACATATTGTATCACACTTGCAGTTTGGGTGGTACGTTTCAGTTATATCACATATTGTATCACACTTGCAGTTTGGGTGGTACGTTTCAGTTATATCACATATTGTATCACACTTGCAGTTTGGGTGGTACCTCTCAATTATATCACATATTGTATCACACTTGCAGTTTGGGTGGTACGTTTCAGTTATATCACATATTGTATCACACTTGCAGTTTGGGTGGTACGTTTCAGTTATATCACATATTGTATCACACTTGCAGTTTGGGTGGTACCTCTCAATTATATCACGTATTGTATGACACACATTTTGGGTGGTACCTCTCAATTATATCACATATTGTATCACACTTGCAGTTTGGGTGGTACCTTTCAGTTATATCACATATTGTATCACACTTGCAGTTTGGGTGGTACCTCTCAATTATATCACGTATTGTATCACACTTGCATTTTGAGTGGTACCTCTCAATTATATCACATATTGTATGACACACATTTTGGGTTGTTCTGTACATACTGTATCACAGTTGAAGTGGGAGTGGTAGGTCGTTTTGCATTTAGCTTTGTGACTAGTAGTACAAATGGTGATCTGCGAGGCATTTAATGCCTATATCCTTGCAGGTATGTTTATGGTTGAGATGCGACTTTATAACAAGAAGGGTATAACCGTTCACACCGCAGCCAGAACTGTAAGTGTACGTTCTTGTGTTTCATTACCAATTGCACAATCTCTGACTGGCAACGCTGAGCAGTGAGTTAGTTTTTTTCATAACCTTCATCCCTATTCTTGTGTAGTATTTATTTTCACTTAATCAGACATCTTTGGTAATAAATCGCTACAGTTACCCTGTTTATCCACTGTTTCACTTGAAGTTTAAGTAACACATTAAAGGTTAGTACATTAAAGGTTAGTACTAATCGAGTTCAGTCTATTGATGTTCTTTATTCTCAGTCTATTTTTTGACTATATTTGTAGCAAAAAACTCACTCATTCAAAATACAGTTTTAGTGAAACGGTGTAACCAGATTTTGCACTGCTGTTTGAAATAGGATATTATTATAGATGTTAAAACAACCAATCACGAAAGGTACGAGATACATTTATGAAATTATTAAACATTACTATTGGACGGATGGGGTTTTCCCCGTATATTAAGGCATCTTTATCAATCAGATAGTTGTGTAATTTTGCAAATTTCTCGTATACATTTATTTTATTTCCTGTATGTACCGGGTACTTTTGTTGGGTCAATGTCTTGTAGAAGACACGTTGGTCTGTGTCTTATAGAATATGCATTCAGTGTTAGTCTCAGTGTTTCCTGACACCAGCATTTTAATAGATGACTCAGGTCACCTGTGTTATAAAACACTATTGAGATATCAAACAAACAACAACATAATATTCATACATTTTATGGAGAAAAATATTCATGTGAAACTGTCTGCTATCGATTTATCCTTTATTTTTCATTATTTCAGGCTAGTTTGCACTACAAGTCTGAACTGCTCCATGTCATTGAAACGCTTGCATTCTCTCCATTCTTTCTGTTCGGGTATATGCATCAGAAACAGGTTCTGCATATTGAACTGTTCCCAGAATTTATCGAAAACGCTGTAAGTTGAAAGTGGAATGGTATCCATACAGTTGTATGATTGCTTACTTAGGTTTCTGTGCATTTGTGCGGTGCATTTGTGCGGTTGCAATTTGAATGGAAACCTGGAAACCATACAGTTGTATGATCACTTACTTAGGTTTCTGTGCATTTGTGCGGTTGCAATTTAAATGGAAACCTACAGGTATTAGAGGAGGATTTTTCTTTATTTTCATTTATCTGATGTGCACTATTTTAATCATCCATTATATTTTTGCATTTTTTATCCTATAATGTATCATCACACATAAAACCTTGTTGCATGCCCTGTAAATCGAATTTAAAACAATCCCCTTATGCATTGCTACACACATACATTTTGACACAGTCTCGCTCATAAGTGTTGTGGCAAATCATAAGTTTGGTACTGCAAAAGTAACTTTTACATTTGTCTGTGTCTTACAGTACAATCCATCTGTTGGGGCAGTTGTGGAAGTTCAAAGTCTGAAGGTGGAATTGTACACAGCCAGACTAAACATATTTGCACAGTTTTCTGGTGTCAGGTAAGGTTTAACATTTTGTTAGATACATAATTTTGCTAATTGCAGTGCAATGCATTTGTTTCACAGTTTGATGTGTATTGAGGTGCCATAACATTGATTTAGTGTGGTGCCATAATGCTGATTAAGTGATGTTGATTTAGATGCCATGGTGTGTAATGAGATGGCATAATGTTGATTGAGGTTCCGTGATGTTGATTGGGTGAGGTGCCATGATTTTTGATGGGGTTAGTTGCCATGATGTTGATTGAGTGAGGTGACATGCTGTTCATTGAGTGGTGCCATGATGTTGAGTGGGGTGCCATGATGTTGATTTAGATGCCATGATGTTGATTGAGTGAGGTGTCATGATGCTGATTGAGTGAGGTGCCATGATGTTGATTGAGTGATTAGCCATGATGTTTAATGAGTGTGGTGCAATGATGTTGATCAAGGTGCCATGTTGTTTAAAGAGATGGCATAAAGTTGATTGAGGTACGAGTGAGTTGTAGTGATGTTAATTGAGGTGCATGTTGTTGATTCAGGTGACATTTTGTTGATGATGCCATGATGGGGAGTGAATTGCCTTCATGTTGATTGATTTAGGTGTCGAGATGTTGATTGAATGAGGTGCCATGGTGTTGATTGAATGACCATGATGTTAAATGAGGTGACATGGTTTTGTTCATGAGATGCCATGATGTTGATTTAGGTACCATATTGTTGAGTGAGGTTTCGTGACATTGAGTGAGGTGCCATGATAATTAGTGAGGTACCATGGTGTTAAATAGGTGCCATAATGTTGAATGTGGTGCCATGATGTTGAGTGAGGTGCCATGATGAAGAGTGAGGTGCCATGGTGTTGATTGAGGTGCCATGATGTTGAGTGAGGTGCCCTGATGATGAGTGAAGTGCCTGTTTTGATTGAGGTGCCATGATGTTGAGTGAGATGCCATGATAATTAATGAGTTACCATGGCATTGATTTAGGTACCATAATGTTGAGTGATGTGCCATAATGTTGCAGTCTGCGAAATTAGCGGTTGTCCGGGACAACTAATTTACGAACAGGACAACCACGTGTTCCCACTTTGGTTGTCCGATCGGACAACCAAAATTTCTGAAAGCGCAAAAATAAGTATAAAAGTCGAACAGGAAACACGATTTCGGCTTTTTCGTTGATGATGAGAACATTACTGTGACACCGGTCACAAAATGTCAATATTGCGGTACGTGACGGGTGCCATTCCTGGTAAACCAGTGAGAGAGTCCAAACAAGAGTCAAGTAAGCGTTGTCTTCTTGGCAAGTTGGTCGAGAGTGGCTTAAATGTACCGAAGATGGTCAAATGCAGTGCCCTTGGTGCCCAGACAGAATCCGGATTAGACACTGATGGTTCCTTTGTAAAGGGGTGTTCTAGCATGCGGATTGACACTGTAAAAAAACATGAACAGTCAAAAATCATGACTAATGATGACTTTGACTTATCGGAGAAAGACATAGACAATCTTCTTTCTTTGTATACAAAAGAATGAATAATGAATAAATATTGTGAAGACATCATGTTTTGCTTTGTTTACATATATCATTAGAGTAATAAAGCCTTCAGATTTTAAAAGAAACATTTCGGGCAACCACGTTTCCTTTCGGGCAACTAATTTTTGTTGAAATGGTTGCCTGAAGGACAACCAAGTCCAAAAGTTAATTTTGCAGACTGATGTTGAGTGAGGTACCATGATGTTGAGTGAGGTGTCATGATATTGAATGAGGAACCAATACGTTGAGTGAAGTGCCATGGTGTTGATTGAGGTGCCATGATGATGAGTGAGGTCACATGGTGTTGATTGAGGTGACATGGTGATGAGTGAGCTGACATGGGGTTGACTGAGTTGCCATGATGTTGATTGAGGTGCCATGATTTTGAGTGAGGTGCCATGATATTGAGTTAGGTACATGATGTTGAGTGAAGTGCCTTGGTGCAGGGTGCCATGATGTTGAGTGCCATGGTTTTTATTGAGGTGCCATGATTTTGAGTGAGGTGCAGTGATGATGGGTGAAGTGCCATGGTTTTGATTGAGGTGTCATGATGTTCATTGAGGTTCCATGCCAATTAGTGAGGTACCATGGCATTGATTTAGGTGCCATAATGTTGAGTGAGATGCCATAATGTTGAGTGAGGTACCATGATGTTGAGTTAGGTGCCATGCTATTGAGTGAGGTGCCATGGTGTTGATTGAGGTGCCATGATGTTTATTGAGGTGCCATGATGTTGAGTAAGATGCCATGGTGTTGAGTGAAAAGCCATGGTGATGATTCAGGTGCCATGATGTTGAGTGAGGTGCCATGATGATGAATGAAATGTCATGGTGTTGAGTGAGGTGCCATGATATTGAATGAGGTTTCCTCGGTCAGTACACAGCCATGTGGATTTTGTTAATCATCATAAGTATGATAAGTTATTGTCAGTTGTCGTTCTAATAAATTTGTGTTTCCTACTTTGAAGATGCATGTAATTAACATGACGCCGGTACTTAATTATCTCCGCCTTATTGTTGATGTCGGAGTATACTGACATTAGGTTTTATTATAACACAGTTGCACAGGCTTTTGTTTGTCCGAGGTATCGTATTGGTTTGAGTGGTTGAAATAGATAAATGATTGACAACTGATGTAGATAAATGATTGACAACTGATGTCACGTTAATTGAATGAACAAAGATTATATTGAAGTGTCACACATTTGAAAACTTGACTATAATAGTCTGCAACATGGCATCATGGTCATTAAAAAAAGTTGGAACTTTCTTCTCTTTTGTAACTCCATGGTTGAGCAGCAGCTTCTGGTTGCCGTGGATATATGATCATTGTGTCTATTTTTCAGATATTTCCTGTATTATTGGCCAATAACATCGGCAGTCATTGGAATCAGCTGGAACTTTATTCTGTTCTGTTTTATAACTGCGTTGTCATGGTATCAGTTTTTGTTGCCAAATGAACAAAATACAAGCAAAAAGGTTGTCAAAATAAACCTTTCTGGGAAAAAGAAGGTTGAAGGGTCTCCAAAAAAAGGCATTAAAGGTAGGAGATATATTTTAAGCTTTGCTGACCAAATGCCAGACGAGCTTATGCAATAATATGTTGTCTGTTGTCCATCCTTAGTTAATTCTTGCAAACACAATTACTTTGAATTTGATTTGACAATGGGCAAAATGGATGCATATTATCTAGTTATTGCCCATGATTATTGAAAAATAGGCAAATTTCAGTTGTAAAGTGGATAACTTTAGAAAATGGGTTCAGGTGTTTACCAAATTGTACTTGAAGGTCTTGGGCGAGTTTTTCAATGAGCAAAATAAAAAATTTCTCAAAAGTCAAAAGTGGGTATTGTCCTAGTAGAAATAACCGAATGAAGCTTGCGAAGATGATGACTGCAGTAAACTGTTTCCATATTTTCACTGAATTTGAAGTTAATGCATGTTTCAATAAGATCCTGTTGCAAAACTTATTCACTGGGGTTTTCAAAGTCAAGGTGATGCAATTTGTGTGTGCTGTCTGCTGTCCATAACTCTTGAAATACTTGAGATGCAACAACATATAGTATGTGCAAGTTTTATCCTGATATGATACAGGACCTGTTTATATTACAGGATTATGAATTGAGACGAAATTTCATAAATTCGGGGCCGTCGCGAGACTTCAGCCGACATTTTTGTTGGTAACTGACACGCTGGTTTCTGCTAATAAAAAATTGTAACAAGATCGCAAATATCTCAGTAATTTTTGATGCTCACATATTATTGTTTCTCAGATTGATCTGGTAAATGTATTTTTCTTTGTTTGTGTTATGTTTAATTTACTTTGTAATACAAACTTACGGAGATATTTGGTCAGCAACGGCACACAAAAGAAAATGTAAAAACAGCAGGAAAACAGCATTTTATGGTGTTGGTTGGTAACGATTTCCCAATTCAGCGAACATTTATATGAGTAAAAAATGAATTATTTATTCAAGTAATAGCCATGTTATTGTACTAGTATATATACATTTTTGAATGAGCACTTACTTTAGGAATTTGGAGCGTGTGAAATTTGTTAATTTGTCGTGAAATGGCCTTTTTTTGTTGAAAATGAGATGAGGTTGATTTGTTATGCTTTTTTTATCATCGGTACACAGACGTTGATTGATTATCGATAGTACACAAGTCAAAGTTTATGACAGAATCAGACTGTCAGTGAATACATTTATATAAGTGACTTTAGATATTACATGTAAATACACAAGTAGTTAAAAACAATGACTGAATATGTAAACAACAACCAGCGCGGACACACAATAATTAGGGCTTTATCAATCAATGTATTGTTTTTAAAGAATCTGTTCTTTTCACTTTGAACTTATACAGGTACAATATTGTCTGCGAATTGAAAACTGCATACGCAACTTTTAAGTGTACCTTTTACAATAATATATCGTTTTTAGATTAGATTATTATCATCATACTAGTGGCAGAGAATTGATTTTGAAACTAACACACATATTTTCAGAAACATACACAATGAACTCTTTATTAAATTATCATGTTCTTTGATTTATTTTTTGTTTAAAGACATGCAAACTTTATTAAGAGCTGTAGTCAGTATGTACGCACACTGTTTGTAATTAAAGACAAGACCGGCCATATAGGTCACTTATCGGCTATTATTGATCCCTTTTGCGTAGGTAGATAAGCCGTAAATACCTACGGCACTGAAAAATCTATATTTTTGACAGTTTGATAGTGCGGTGCACATCCCCGTCTATTACAGTCCCTGTATGATATTAGGAAGAAACTTGATTTGTTTATGAACCTTCTAGACTGCATCGTTAACCTAATTTGGGTATCAGGACTTCCCTAAAACACTTTAGATAATGAGGTGGGACTCTGTGTGTGTGTATGTGTGTCATCATGACAGGATACAGGTTACGCAGGCTAGTTGAATGTCATGAATGAAGATCATGCAGTTTTCAAGTTAAACCTCTTCAGATAATGGGATGAAACTGTATCTGTGTAGCTATTCTCAATAGACAGTGCGTCTCACCGATTTCAGGGTCACATGTTTTAGGTCAAGATCATGAGTCAAGGTTGTGCAATTTTAATGTAAGATCCGTAACTCCTAGACCATTTGAGATTATTGAATGAAAGTTGATGTGATTACCTGTTATCAGTAGACGGTGACATGGTGTGTTGCTCACTCAGTTACAAGCCATGAAGTTTTTATGTCCATTTCATCAGTTAGACTGGGAACCAAATTTAAGAGAAATTACTTGTTATAAAGGAAAATAACTGCAGTCGCTCAAACATTTAGATAAAACAAACAATTTAATTGGTTAAGGGATAAACCCATGATAAAGTTAAGCTACTTTCATTCTTGAATGAACTATACGAAGAAGTACTTTTGGGAATTTTACTTTTCTGTAAAAAGAAGTTTCTGCATTTTGTGTATTCACCCGCCATTCTTGGAAAAAGAACAACAACACACAACGTAAAATACATCAAATTTGTTATAATAATTAGTAAAATAAATAAATAAAACATACATGGAACCCCAGGAAGGCACTTTTAAAATCGAACACTCTCCCATAGATGCAAAATTGAGTTTGAAGATCCAAATTCCACAAAATAGGGTTCACCCATAGATGTTTATCAAATTACCTTCCTGGGGTTTCGGGTATGTTTTAAAGGAATAGCCCTAAGACTTTTTCAAAGCGTAATTGCAGTAATAAGGATTTAATGTATTTTTATCTTTGTTCATTTGAAATTAACTGCAAATGCCTAATCACAAACAGGCATTATTTGCTTTGTGATTAAAAGGCAATTGCAGTTATTTCCCAGTGAATGCAGATAACAATAAATCAAACCCTTTAATAACTATATTAAGTGTTAAAAAGCTATACTTCTCTGGTACAGATTACAATCATGGGTGTGACATTTGGTTATGTTTCTTCCGATTCGTCTCACTTGTTATCAGAGTTATATTAGCCAGCAGAGTGTCCTCAGGCTCTTGGGCTTATTATTTTTGAAAAGGTGAAAAATACAGTAGAAGTTTGAACAATGCCCTGTTTTCCTACCGTGGCACCAAATTGGGAGTTCGGTAGAAACAAATATTTTATCTATTCTAAGTATTCATGGGGCACATACTGTCAAATGTCTTGAAGCTTAAATGGGTTTGTGCATCCATCAGTCCTTGTATTTTCTATTTAACAGCGCTGTCATCCTCTGCAGACTCCATGGAAGGCGTGACGGAGACTGTTGGTGCTGCACACAATGAGGAAGAAACCAGTCTACTCTCATCTTCATCGTCGTCGTCATCTGCACTTAGTCCGGACTCGGGCATCAGACTGCGTCAGACTCACTCTGCTACATAGTGAACTAAATATTTGCCATGTCCACTTCTGCTTTGATATAAACATAAGGATATTTAGCTCTGCCCTGCTGTGATGCCTGGTTATCTTTTGCAGGCATTATACGGTCTCGGGGCTTTGTCGTCTGTCGTCATCCGTCATCTGTCGCACTTTAACCTGCAACCTAACTTAGCCAAACTTGAACAGTATTGGACCCATGTTCATGAAACTTCACACACATCTTCATCTTACTTCAAGGAATGTCGTACACATGTCCAATAACTCTACTTTATTTCATCCTGAAACCTAATCAAGCTCATAACTGGCCATAACTTGAAAAGTATTTGGCCTATGATCATGAAACTTCACACACATCTTCGATTTCTCCCAATAAATGTGGCACATGTCCAATAACTCTGACTTTCATTTTGCAGAGTTATGCCCCTTTGCATAAAACCTTAATCTGCAACCAAACCAGGTTCAAAATATTGACATACGACCATGAAACATAGTAAAGTTCTTCCTTATCAATTATTCAATGTGAGTGACATGTCCCATAACTCTGACTTTCATTTTGACAGAGTTATGACCGTTTTTTTAATATAAAACTTTAACCTGTAATATAACCTAGCTCATAACTTGGCAAAATATTGACCTATGGTCATGACACTTTATACAGTCCTTTACTGCAGAGTTATGCCCATTTTCATAAAACTTAAGCTATTAAAACAAATTCTCCATAATTCATTGCACCCCCTGTCTTCAAACTTTATAGTTAGATTGTGCTTGCTGAAATAAGTACATGACAGGCGACACAAGTGTTCCGTGGAACACCCTTCTAGTTGGTTATATTGGGACAGCAGCTCAGAGGTAGATGAGTTTAAGGATGAAGTGGTAGCACAAATGTTTTATGATAATTTCCCTCATGTACTGGAGTCTCAATATGAATTTATATAATAGTAAGACAAGGGTGATCCCAGATTCCTCTGTGGCCTCTATCTGGGAGAAGAGGGTGATCACAGCTTCCTCTGTGGCCTCTATCCGGGAGGAGAGGGTGATCCCAGATTCCTCTGTGGCCTCTATCTGGGAGAAGAGGGTGATCCCAGATTCCTCTGTGGCCTCTATCTGGGAGAAGAGGGTGATCACAGCTTCCTCTATGGCCTCTATCTGGGAGAAGATGGTGATCCCAGCTTCCTCTGTGGCCTCTATCTGGGAGAAGAGGGTGATCCCAGCTTCCTCTGAGGCCTCTATCTGGGAAAAAGAGGGTGATCCCAGATTCCTCTGTGGCCTCTATCTGGAGAAGATGGTGATCCCAGCTTCCTCTGTGGCCTTTATCTGGGAGAAGAGGGTGATCCCAGCTTCCTCTGAGGCCTCTATCTGGGAGAAGAGGGTGATCCCAGCTTCCTCTGTGGCATCTATCTGGGAAGAAGAGGGTGATCCCAGATTCCTCTGTGGCCTCTATCTGGAGAAGATGGTGATCCCAGCTTCCTCTGTGGCCTTTATCTTGGAGAAGAGGGTGATCCCAGCTTCCTCTGAGGCCTCAATCTGGGAGAAGAGGGTGATCCTAGCTTCCTCTGAGGCCTCTATCTGGGAGAAGAGGGTAATCCCAGCTTCCTCTGTGGCCTCTATCTGGGAGAAGAGGGTGATCCCAGCTTCCTCTGTGGCCTCTATCCGGGAGAAGAGGGTGATCCCAGATTCCTCTATGGCCTCTATCCGGGAGAAGAGGGTGATCCCAGCTTCCTCTGTGGCCTCTATCCGGGAGAAGAGGGTGATCCCAGACTCCTCTGTGGCCTCTATCTGGGAGAAGAGTGATCCCAGATTCCTCTGTGGCCTCTATCTGGGATAAGAGAGTGATCACAGCTTCCTCTGTGGCCTCTATCCGGGAGAAGAGGGTGATCCCAGATTCCTCTGTGGCCTCTATCTGATTCCTCTGTGGCCTCTATCTGGGAGAAGAGAGTGATCACAGCTTCCTCTGTGGCCTCTATCCGGGAGAAGAGAGTGATCCCAGATTCCTCTGTGGCCTCTATCTGGGAGAAGAGAGTGTTCCCATATTCCTCTGTGGCCTCTATCTGGGAGAAGAGAGTGATCACAGCTTCCTCTGTGGCCTCTATCTGGGAGAAGAGAGTGATCACAGCTTCCTCTGTGGCCTCTATCTGGGAGAAGAGAGTGATCACAGCTTTCTCTGTGGCCTCTATCTGGGAGAAGCTTTATATAAAGGGCCATGAAAGAGAATAGAGGTAATTCAAATACAAATGAATAACCTCATGATGTGCTTCAGTTTTCATATGAAATGTTCATATGCATTCATTAATCCGCATATTACCTTTGGTTTAATAGATATGCATCCTGAATATGAAACTGAAACGCATTATGATGGTATAATTTGTGTTTTGATTGACACCCATAATGCTTCCAGATCCCCTCCTGTCTCTTTGAACAACAATTTAAAGTAATTTATTTGACTGATATTAGTCATTCGAATAGTAAGCATGTATCGACAGCATCTGAAAATAAATCGTAGTAGAAGTAGATCAATGTCATTATGAGTTCGAAGAACACAATTTTTAACCAAAATGTATTTTGTATTAATGTTTGTTTTTTGTGTATTTTACAAATAAATTAGTAAAAGAAAAAAAAGTTCTTAAAATAAGACTTGTATTCGTAATATACAATATGAGAATGCATGCATATAATAATTAAAATTAAAAATATGTATATTTATGGCAAACTTGCCTATGTATGCTCTTGAACGTTATACATATAGTGCTCTTGGTAACAAGTATCACTGGTATGATTATGTCATACCAATAAAATAATATAAACTTTCCATCTGTCCGTCTGTCCGTCTGTCCGTAAACTTTCAGGTACTGAACAATTATTTCTTTATAATTAATTATAATACGCATAATTTATGTAATAAAAACAAGAATACAATATATAACTCGAAATGCTTGATTCGGTACACAATGTTAAGGATAATGGTATTACCTATTATATAATACTTCTCTATATATATATAAAAGGAGCAGTACATTATTCTTATATACCTTTTTGTCTTGCCCAAGATAGTGGGTAGCGAGACATAGCTGCATTTGCAGTCACTTTTCTGGCAGTGGCCACATTTTAAATCAACTATATCTCAACAACCGCTGTTCCAATTTTTCTGAAACTTTGTCAGATGCTTTGTTGGGTCAAGGGACATTACGTAATGGCAAAATTATGAAGGTCAAGGTCATATTTTGCATTATTTCCCCCAAACCTAACCTTGGTTAGGGAACAACCTCGGTTATCTTTATGTGATTATCTCACTTTATGTCTTTGATACTTGGTCATATGTATTGGTGGCATTGGTGGACATCGCTGAACGACAAAAACTAACAAAGTCAAGGTCATATTTTTGATTATGTTTTCAAAACTACACCCTGGTTAAACTACTTCACCTCAGTAACAACTTCTTACGATTACCTCACTTTTATTTGTTTGATACTTGGTCGTATGAAGTGTTGTCTTTGGTGGACATCATTTAAGCACAAATTTAATAAAATATTTCATATGCGGTTTGCCGCGGTGGGTGAGACACCCTCAGACCGAGGTCTTGTATTAATCAGGGAATACTCTGGTTATTAGATTAGGGCATGTTGTTCGGCGGCCGGGCATGTGTGCGGCATCAAACTCTCAATTTCCGCTCAGTAACTTCAGTTGCGCATGAGATATTAAAACAAAACTTGCTGTGTAGGTACCTTATATGGAAAGGAAGCTTGAGAACGTATTTGGGGTCACTGGGGTCAAGGTCACTGTTACTAAATATAGAAACCGGTTTCTGCTCAATTAAGTAAAGAATGAGATATTAGAATGAAACTTGCTGTATATGTAGCTGATATCAAAAGGAAGTTTGGGATTGCATTTGAGGTCAGTGGGTTCAAGGTCAAGGTCATTGCTACTGAAAAATAGAAACAAAGATTTCTGCTCAATAACTTTAGTTAGGAATGAGATTATTAGAATAATGAGATATTAGAATAAAACTTGCTGTGTGGGTACCTTATATAGAACGGAAGCTTGGGATTGCATTTGGGGTTACTGAGATCAAGTTCAAGGTCACTATTACTGAAAATAGAAAAAACGGTTTTAGCTCAATAACTTAAGTAAGGAATGGCATATTAGAATGAAACTTGCTGTGTAGGTAGTTTATATAGAAGGAAGTTTTGGATTACATTTGGGGTCACTAGGGTCAAGGTCATTGTTACTGAAAATAGAAAAAATGGTTTCCACTCGATAACTTTGGTTGGGAATGAGATATTGGAACGAAACTTGCCCTTTGTTACTTCATTTTTGTCTTGCCAAGACTGTATTAGCATTTCAAATGGGAAACCTGTTTTTTGTGGGATTTCCACGTTTCTTGTATTTGTTTGTTTGTTTGTTTGTATGGTGTCATTTTCAACACATGTAAGGTTATATATGAAGGTCATTTTAGGGGCTGGAGGCAGACCACCCACTTTTCCTGAGTAGAACCAGTACGGTACACCTTCCACCATCCGACGACCTTTTATATAAGAATCATGAGTATTATATGAGAACGATATAAAAGTTAACAAATACTATGCTCCTTTTGGTTACGGTGTGTATACCACTGCAATTAAAGGTCCTCATCATAATCCTATGTGTGTTAATGTGG
This sequence comes from Cyrtodaria siliqua, assembly GCA_037043455.1. Classification (NCBI taxonomy): domain Eukaryota; kingdom Metazoa; phylum Mollusca; class Bivalvia; order Adapedonta; family Hiatellidae; genus Cyrtodaria; species Cyrtodaria siliqua. The sequence goes on along the minus strand of JAWPHD010002796.1, from coordinate 101,451 downwards.
CTGCATTATAAATCTGGTGTTAGTGCGCAGAAAATTATAAAAAAAACTTTTATTATAATTTATATAAATGTCATATGAACTGTATGAGCATTACATGTGGCTCCTATAAGCATGAGATTACATGCATATGTTTAATATATATGGTAAAATTGCCAATGTATACTCGTGAAACAGTATGCATATAATGCTCTTGGTTAAGCAAAAACCACTATCAATTTTTAGCTCGACTGATCAGAGATCAGCAGAGCTTATGCCGTGGTGTGGCGTCCGTCTGTCCGTAAACTTTTATTTGTAGTGACTACTCCTCTGAAACTACTGGATGGATATTCATGAAACTTTACAAAAATGTTTCCCATGAAGTCTAGTTGATCTTAGCAAAAATTCATGTTGATGCAAAATCCAAGATGGCCACCACAGCTAAAAATAGATTTTTAAAAAATAAGTTTGTAACGACTACTTCTTGAAAACTATAAGTGATATTGATATGGGACTTTTTCTAAAATGATCAGCAAGACATGATGTTGGTCCTTGTCAAAAATCGTTTTCATTTGACGTTAAACATGGCTGCCAGTGGCCATCTTTGTTTACATAGAGTTATATAGTAAAAACTTGTAGCGACTACTCCTCTGAAACTACTCGACGGACGTCCATGAAACTTCACAGGAAGGTTGCTCTTGATGTCTAGTTGATCCTAGAAAAATTTCAGGCTGGCCGGAAATTCAAGATGGCCGCCACGGCTAAAAATAGATTTTAAATAAATAAATTTGTAGCGACTACTTCTTGAAAACTGTAAGTGATATTGATATGGGACGTTTTCTAAAATGATCAGCATGACATGATGTTGATCCTTGTAGAATTTATTTCGATGCGACTTTAAACATCTAGCGGCCATCTTTGTTTACATAGATTTATATAGTAAAAACTTGTAGCGACTATTCCTCTGAAACTACTTGACGGTTTTTCATGAAACTTCACACGAATGTTGCTCTTGATTTCTAATTGATCCTAGCAAAACTTCAGATCGGCCGGAAATTCAAGATGGCCACCATGGCTAAAAATAGATTTTCAAAAAACAAGTTTGTAGCGACTACTTCTTGAAAACTATAAGTGATATTGATATGGGACTTTTTCTAAAATGATCAGCATGACATGCTGTTAATCCTAGTTGAACATAATTTTGATTCGACGTTAAACATGGCTGCCAGTGGCCATCTTTGTTTACATAGAGTTATATAGTAAAAACTTGTAGTGACTACTCCTCTGAAACTACTTGACGGATGTTCATGAAACTTCACAGGAATGTTGCTCTTGATGTCTAGTTGATCCTAGAAAAATGTCAGGCTGGCCAGAAATTCAAGATGGCCACCACGGCTAAAAATAGATTTAAAATAAATAAATTTGTAGCGACTACTTCTTGAAAACTGTAAGTGATATTGATATGGGACGTTTTCTAAATTGATCAGCATGACATGATGTTGATCCTTGTCGAAATTTATTTCGATGCGACTTTAAACATGGCCGCTAGCGGCCGTCTTTGTTTACATAGATTTATATAGTAAAAACTTGTAGCGACTACTCCTCTGAAACTACTTGACAATTTTTTATGAAACTTCACAGGTATGTTGCTCTTGATGTCTAATTGATTTCAGAAATTGTTTAGTTCGGCCGGAAATTCAAGATGGCCACCATGGCTATAAACAGATTTTTTAAAAAAAGTTTGTAGCGACTACTTCTTGAAAACTGTAAGTGATATTGATATTGGACTTTTCCTAAAATGATCAGCATGACATGGTGTTGATCCTTGTCGAAAATTATTTTGATTCGACATTAAACATGGGCACCAGTGGCCATCTTTGTTTACATATAGTTTGTATAGTAAAAATTTGTAGCGACTACTCCTCTGAAACTACTTGACGGATTTTCATGAAACTTCACAGGAATGTTGCTCTTGATGTCTAGTTGATCCTAGCACAATTTCAGGTCTGTCAGAAATTCAAGATGGCCACCATGGCTAAACATATATTTTTTAAAAAAAAGTTTGAAAACTGTTAAGTGATATGGGACTTTTTCTGAAATGATCAGCATGACAAGATGTTGATCCTTGTCGAAAATTATTTTGATTCAACATTAAACATGGCTGCCAGTGGCCATCTTTGTTTACCTAGAGTTATATAGTAAAAACTTCAACTTATAGCGACTACTCCTGAAACTACTTGACAGATTTTTATGAAACTTCACAGGAATGCTGATCTAGCTATCTAAATCTATCAGTAGAGCTTCAAGGTAATTGACCTCTTGTTTATCATTAAGTCCAAGGTCATATTGACCTGACACCTAAGAAATGCTTTTCACAAAAAAACTGAGCAAAAGGGGCTACAATGCCGCTAGGCGACGCTCTTTTGGCAGTCCATATATCATTCGATTTTCTTTTACATTTCTGTTTTTCTTTTGATAAACCCAAATATAATTCATGTGACAAGCTGTCTCATATGTCTTATTGTTGATAATAGTAATAATTATGATGGCAACTCAGTAACAACATGTGTTCTCCCTTTACTAGTGAGATATTGTTGCATTACTAGTGAGACTGGAGATCATTGTACATCACTAGTGAGATATTGTTGCATTACTAGCGAGATATTTTTGCATCACTAGTGAGATATTGTACATCATTGAGATATTGTTTCATTACTAGTGAGACTGGAGGTCATCATTGTACATCACTATTGAGATATTGTTGCATTACTAGGTAGATATTGTTGCATCACTAGTGAGATATTGTACATCACTGAGATATTGTTGCATCACTAGACTGGTGAGACTGAAAGGAAAACTAGTGCAATTATGAACACATCACTAGTGAAAAAATCATATTGTCACATCATTAGTGAGCCATTGGTGACATAATTGTTGGATATTGTAGGATTAATTTCATATTTTCTATTATTGTTATATTATGGACAGATTGTGAAAAAAATTAATGTGCAATAGTTAATATCGTGGTATATAAAGTTATTTTGTTGTTTAAGAGGCATTGTCATTATTTTTGCCCTATAGGAACGTGCACTATGTTAGCTGTCAGCATTTATAGTTTATGAACGTAATTCATGAAATTAAATTTGTTATAGTATTTACTATAGTGTTTCATAGTCTAGTCTCTGGTGGGGTTTGAGTGTGCATAAAAGGTCCCCTAAATATTTCTCCAGAAATGATTAGGGGAATGTCTGATAGGTCAGAAAATCGAGGGTGTTAAGTCTGAATCATGGTACGTTTTTAGAAATCCAAGATGGCGGACAAAATGGCCACCAAAAATTTTAAAAATTTAGTACATGTAATACTTACAATATTTTTTTGTATTTTTTTCACAAACATAAACTGTTTTTGTTGTTTTAAATGGAAAATATATGCAGTTCGGTAAAAAAAGATGACTTAAAGCAGAAAAGTTGCAGAATTATTTTTTTTGGCTAAAAATCGGATGAAAAATGGCTCAAAAATGACAAAATTTGGGGTACCACCTAAAATTTTAAAATATTTAATATAGTATTTCCTTATGTTTTACCTATTTTTGTTTATTAAAATGTACAATGATGCATATCCTGCACAAAAATGTATACTTTTAGGTTTTAGTTGAGCCCAAAACTCTCCAAATTGAGAAAAAAGTGGGTGGGGTATTTTGACATGAATAAACCTGAAATTACCGGCAAAATATAGAAATTTACTATGATGCTAATACTGCTAAAATGGATAAGTTATTTTGTTTTCTTTCGTGTTTTTTTCTTTAAATTGACAAAATAGACACCAGTTATCAGATCTGAATGCATGTTTTAGTGAACTTTTGGTATTTTGTTGGGGGAAAAATGCAAAAATAAGCAGAAAAACACTCTAAAATGCCCATTCTGCTTGATATTTTAATTTATTGTTAGAAAGTGTTATCGCTGAATGATGTTTTTCAGTTATTAAAATAACATGCTACGTATGGACAAACCAAATGTTTCATTTTGACTTTCAAACACAGTAAGTTTTCAATCCAAAAAAGTGGGTGGGGTAATTCAACATGCATTTCAGCTTGACGAATATGTCATTATACCAAGATAGTTTTCTATTATTATCATTTTGTTTGTAATTGTAAATTAAATGTTTTCATAGTTGCCTTATTTCAGTTTGTTTCTTTTCTTCATTTTGTACATTTGGGATGGGATAAAATTCAAAATGGCCGCCAACATCATTTTAAAGTCATGTATGGAAACCAAAATGCTCAATTAACGACTCTTAAGCGTGATGTTCATTCAGAGTTTTGTAGAGTAATTGAACAGTGCATATTACAGTTATGTGATAGGGAAGAACATGTGAAAAGGTCAGCCATTTATTTTTCACTCTATATGGAAGAGGTAAAGTTATATGTTGTTAATTGTCAGCGAAATATTTAAGTTCTTAAAATCAAAAAAAATTTTTATAAATTTGAACCTACACAGTAAAATACTGCGACTTTTAATAGCAGGTTCTTTTAAAATAAAGAAACAAATTCAAAATAAGATCACAAATGATGAATTTAATGAATTAATTTCCCATATACAATTACTACATGTTAGTTTTTTTCATTTTTTCCAATTTTAGGAACTAGTTTGTCTAAATGATGTTATTAACTAAATTATTACTATATTATTAGCATAAAATAACGTTAATTCAATGAATAACACTATTTATATTTTACTAAGGATCCTTAAACCATCAGGCACATTAAATTATTCAACTGTAATTAGCATTTTATACTTTCACTTATTTGAAGTCCCATCAGCAAACATTAATTATTGCTCTTTCTTTATAATACAACTGGAATCGACAGCACCGCATTTGGATTGTCACAAGTGTTTAACTCGATCCTGTGGGTTTTCCTTGCATTTACAGAAGACACAGCAACTAACCCCAGCTTTTCTACAAGCGCAACGTTTTTTAAAAAAAAAATTGCACTGACACATCAACATTAGATTTTCAGGGTATTTCAGGAGATGATTGCTCGGAAGAAGTAGATCATTGATTTCCTCATAGCCATATTCCTTCGGTATTGTTCATTGTTTTCCATGCATTGCATTTGGATGTAGGTGGAATACCAACACCTGAGTATGTTCTGTCGTAGAGCATAACTTGTTGGTGGCAGAGACGGTAAGTCTAGTGCTTTACTGTGATGGTAGAGTGTGTATCTAAGCTCATCCATAGTTTTGCAAGGGGATTTGTACTCTTAATCACTTGTACACGATATTGTTCCGCTTTAGTGATGATTTCTTGCCGATTTGGATTGTCCAGAGATGTTCCGAATTCAGCCAAGTGCCTGACTGGATCAGCCTTGATAGCCTCAAGCTTTGTTCCAACTTTGCTTGTCGTATCACAACCTGTGAGTATATGCGCAGCCGGTAGTACAGTGCAAATATTTATTTTTCTCTGCTGTTGTGTGTGTAGAGTCCCCAATTCCTACTCTGATCCACATCTCTTTGAGTCCTGGGCATTGTTGCACACTCCAAAAGTACAACATCACGACCATGACGTCCGTATCAGATGACAATACAACTACGTTTGGTTCAGATGCATGTGGTATAAGACGAACATCAGCTTTTTCAATCGGAAACTCCAAGTCAGGACAGTTGGTGACGATTCCTGCTGAAATCAGTTGGCAAGTAATATGATCTTCTTTGCCTTTAATTCCGCTCAACAGGATTTCAAAATTTGGACAAGTATACCCAGCATTTTCTTTGATCCTCTTCCTGAGCAAAAGCTGTAATTTCGTCTTTTTTTAAGTTTGATGGACAATTCAAAGTTAGTGGTTTATCTTCATTTACAAGTTTTAGTTCTATTGGTTTTGTACTGCTACGCCTTAGCCTCTTTGTATCATTGATGGATCCATCGATATAGGAGTCGAACACAAAATGGATTTGGGATGCACATTTGCAAATGTTCAACAGCATTCGTACAAATGCTGCAAAGAGGTCATTGAACGTTTTCAAACTCTCAAGGTTCACCTTTCTCATATTGGCCATGACGTCGACCAAGTACACATTCGGTAATGAATCCGAATGTGACAATACTGGTACGTTTTCTTTGCCAATTGCTTTTTTCCAGTTCATGGCATAATGCACTCTTATTTGGTTTCTTCATCAACCCTTCTTCGTCAAATAAGTAGTAGTCTGAGACCAAGTCATACTTAAACATTTCTTTTGTGTTATGCCCTCTGGCCTGTGCTATTTCTATCAGTTTGTCTCCTGCTCCTGTTCCATTTGATTTCCTGCTTTTTGATGCTGATGACTTGGTCTTAGCTGACTGGATGGGCTTTAAGGTTTTTGGATTGTTTCTATGGATCGTATCTATTTATCGTTTTGACTTGTCGAGAAATCTTTCCTTTCTAAACTCTTGGTAAATGCTGTTTCTTATTTCCTCTGTCGTCACCTCTTATGTGATGATATTGTGTAGTTTCTTCTCTGTATATGGAGTAATGTGAAACGGATTGTCATATATCTGTATGCATGAAGTCATGTTTTTGATATTTGCTTCTCTGGCATTTGTTTCTGTCTGACTGAATTCGTGACTAACAGTTAATTCATGATAGAATGGCTTTGATCCGCCAGTCTCTCGATGGACCTCAATTACAGCTATCATCTCGTGGTAGATAGTTCCCCAAATAGCAACAAGCAACACAGTTCTTTCTTCTTGAGCTCCCTATAATACCCCCACTGCTCTTCTGTGATATGTTTATCGTTTTTTCAATGCTTGAACTGCAGCTACAGCTTTGAACTTTCCCGGTGTTCTTTTCACGGCAATCTTGCCTTCTACGAAGTGCTGATAAATTGTGGGAGCAGTCACTGGAAGATTTCGCATGTCATCAAGATATATCGAACACCATCGCAAGTAACTGACACAGTCAAACAAGGCAAAATATGGAAGTATTGTTTGTACTGTACTGATGTGGCGACTCCAGTCGCCTTCTCTGTCTGCTCTTATCAAGTCCTTCAATAATCCAAGAAGCATAATATACGTGTCCCAGTATTGGGAAGTTTCGCTTGTACTTCTCTGCTGTCAATGTATTTCAGCAGTTTATCCTTCAGTTTCTGCTTGCTTGTTTCGGTATCCTTGTCTGCAACATAGGTCTTTAACTCACTTAGTATGACTAACTGCTGTTGGTATGGTTGAATTCCCTTTCGTGCGAAGAACATTGCAACCTTTCCATTGCCTCACTTAGAAGATTGCCTTTCGAAGATTGCCTGGGTCGAAATGACTTGGAAATGGCACATGTCCTGCACTCGCTTCTAAAATCAAGCTACCAATATTATTGTGGTACTTCTGCAATTCAGAATAACTTATAGCTAACCCACAGTGGCTCAGACTTGTGATCAGTTCCCTACTCTTGCATTCTGCATGAATAGCTTGTGTGTTCATTATGTGTAGTGATGTTTTCTTGTTTCCATTATGTACGTTGTAATACATAATATGATGCAGTACGTGTACTTTCCTCTTCTTATTTTCTGAAGGATTTACAGTGCATTTGTCATCTACACCATCATCATCATCATCATCATTTTTAGGATTTATATTTGTGTTTTCCTTATTGTCATTAAAATGTCAGTTATTGCCAATTCCAAAACAATGCTCCTATTATTTTAGAAATGATAATAACAATTTAATAAACTAGCTATGTGATAAAAAATCTTGAGCAGTGTGCAGGTCAGTCTACTATTGCTTTTACAAAGGGATGACATAATAATAATTACGTAATCTTTTTAAAATACAGCACATCAATCCCGTAGTTATTTCTTAGGTAACAACAATGTATTTCAGAAGACACCAACACTATTTTTATAATTTCTAATACATAAACTTGAACATAAAATCCGAATTTATAAGCATGTCCGAGTACTATTAAACTTTTTTGAGGACAGCTTGAGCAACCTTCTTGGCTTTTAAAAAGTACGACACATATACCTTAGTACTTGAATTAAATATATTAATAGCTAATGATTTTATAGGAATACTCATTTCACACAATAATGCCACCTAAGACTCAGAACAAGTGCTTTATCTTGGAGGTCGAATGTGTCTGTTAAATTTTAATGATGATATTACAACAAGGGGAATAACTTTGCAAAACAGTATAATATTCAATTATATATATGTTGAATTACCTGTTTTTTGTTTGAAACCCGTCCGATTCATTTTTCTTATGCTTACTATTGCATTATGATAACATATTAAATTGATTGTTTAACAATATAATTGTTTAATAAAAACTTATCAAGATTTTTTCTTTGGAAATGCTGTAAGGCATCCCCATAGAGACTAACAATGGAAGTAATGTAAAGTTATACAATTTCAATTATTGCTCATCATTTTCAATTCTGTCTATGGTCATTCTGATTCTAGACAATAATTAGATGAATATAAACAAAATGATAATGATGGAAAACTATCTCGGTATAATAACATATTCGTCAAGATGAAATGCATGTTGAATTACCCCACCAACCTTTTTGGCTTATAAATTGAAAACTGATTGTTTTTGAAAGTCAAACAAACATTTGGTTTGCCCATATATAGCATATTATTGTAATAACTGTAAAACATCATTCAGCGATAACACTTTCTAACAATAAATTAAAATATCAAGCAGAATGGGCATTTTAGAGTGTTTTTCTGCTTAAATTTGCTTTTCCCACCCCCCACAAAATACCAAATGTTCCCAAAAACATGCACTCAGATCTGATAACCAGTGTCTATTTTGTCAATTTAAAGAAGGAAAACGAAAGAAAACAAAAGAGACTATCCATTGAAGCAATATTAACATTGTAGCGAATTTCTAAATTTTGCCGGTAATTTCAGGATTATTCATGTCATAATACCCCACCCACATTTTCCTCGATTTGGAGAGTTTTAGGGTCATCTAAAACCTAACAGTATACATTTTTGAGCAGGATATGCACCATTGTACATTTTAATAAACAAAAATATGTAAAAAATAAGGAAATACTATATTAAATATTTTAATATTTTAGGTGGTACCCCAAATTTTGTCATTTTTGAGCCATTTTTCATCCGATTTTTTAAACAAAAAGAAAATCTGCAACTTTTCAGCTTTATGTTATCTTTCTGACTGAACTGCATATATTTTCCATTTAAAACAACAAAAACAATTTATGTTTGTGAAAAAAACAAAAAAATTATTGTATCAAATATACTAAGTTTTTCAAATTTTTGGCGGCCATTTTGTCCGCCATCTTGGATTTCTAAAAACGTACCATAATTCAGACTTAACACCCTCGATTTTCTGACCTATCAGACATCCCCTTAATCATTTCTGGAGAAGTTTTTAGGGGACCTTTTATGCACACTCAAACGCCACCAGAGACTGTACTATCAGGGAATATTCCAAAATGCAGTATTTCATTCTGGAATAAATCTGGATAAATATCGCTCTACTGGCTATATGGAGTCTGTGGTGGGGAACACGACAATGATATGCGCAACTAGGCTTGGTACTGATCATTCCTGCCAAGTTTCGCTGAAATCCAGCCAGGGCTTCAGGAAAACTAGTATGGATACTGTTTGTGTATAAGGGTCATAACTCGGTCAAAAAACATTCAACCGGAGCATGGCGTTGATATGCGCAACTATGCTTGGTACTGATTATCCCTGTCAAATTTCGTTGAAATCCGGCCACGGGTTCTGGAGAAATAGTTTATACAAAGTTAGTGTATTAAAACCTTTAAAGGGCCATAACTCTGCCAAAATTCATTTAACCGGGACGCAGCGATGATATGCGCAACTAGGCTTGGTACTCGTCATCACGGCAAAATTTGATGAAATTTGGCCGATTGAACGCCGACTAGTGGTTGCGGATAACTAGTCCAGACAAAGTTTGTGTATTAAAACCTTTAAAGAGCTACAACTCCAACAAAAATCATTCAACCGGAACGTGACAACAATAGGCGCAACTAGGCTTGGTACTGATCATTCCTGCCAAGTTTCATTGAAATCCAGCGAGGAGTTCAGGAAAACTAGTCTGGATTAAGTTTTTGTATAAGGGACCAATACTCTGTCAAAAAACATGGCGATGATCTGCACAACTAGGCTTGGTACTGATTATCCCTGGCAAGTTTCGTTGAAATCCGGCCAGGCGTTTAGGAGAACTAGTCTGTACAAATTTGTGTATTTGACCTTTAACTCTACCAAAAATCATTCAACCGGAACACGGCGAAGATATGTGCAACTAGGCTTGATACTCCTCATCCCCGTCAAGATTCGCTGAAATTCGGTCAGGGGTTCAGGAGAACTAGTCAGGACAAAATTTGTGTATTAAAACGTTTAAAGGGCCATAACTCCACCAACAATCGTTTAACCGGAACACCGCGATGATATACATAACTAGGCTTGATACTGATCATCTCTGCAAAGTTTTGTTGAAATCTAGCCGGTTGTTCAGGAGAACTTGTCCAGACAAAGTTTGTGTAATAAAACCTTTCAAAGGCTACAACTCCGTAAAAAAAAAACGTTCACCCGGAACACGGCGACGATATGCACAACTAGGCCTGGTACTGTTCATCCCCGCAAAGTTTCGTTGAAATCCGGCCAGGGATTCAGGAAAAATAGTCCAGACAAAGTGTGTGTACTAAAACCTTTAAAGGGCCATAACTCCGCCAAAAAGCATTCAACCGGAAACCGGTGACGATATGCACAACTAGATTTGGTACTGATCATCCCTGAAAAGCTTCGCTGAAATCTGGCCAAATAAGGCACTATTGTCTTAATGAGGCGAAATACAGCAACTCCATTGCATCTAATCCGATTTGGTTGGTTTTCTGACTTGTCCAAGCTTTCATTGATATTAACAATCTGGTACAGTTTGGTAAAGATAGGATAAAAATTGAAGGCCCTATCGTCTTAACGAGAGAAAATGCAGCATTTTTAACTAAATCAAGGGCCATAACTCCGGTGTTACTGGTCCGATCTGGCTGGTTTTAGAACTAATTCAAGCTTTCATTGTTATCAACGATCTGGTAAAGTTTGGTAAAGATCGGATAAAAAGTACAGGCCATATCGTCTTGACGAGACAAAATGCAGGATTTTAACTAAATCAAGGGTCATAAAAAAAAATATTGGACCTTTCCATTTTAAATCAGGGCCTGTCCATTTTCAGAAGCAACAAGCCCTGGGCCTGTCTCTTAAAATAATTTTTAGTGTCAGACCAGTCAGGAAATACTTCCGGGTAGTAGGTTGCTGAAATAGTTCCTCGAAATAGTTCCTCGAAAGAATCCAAAGTTTTTAGTTTGCATGTGTTTTTCCCACGATTAGTTTCTATTTCATTGCTAAATCTAACCTGAGGTTAAAGTAGTATGTCTGTTGTCATGAATAGTTTACTGTGTTTGTAAGGATTATTTCTTTGGAGAGTATGAGCACAGAGGTTAGGCAGAGATGTGGTTTTGACATGTTTATTTCAAAATACGCATAGTGTGAAGTGAATGAATGACACGAAATGTTGAAAAACTGAATTGGTGTTTTATTCCAGATATGGGACCGTTTGCTAGCCAAATGTGTTTAATACACAGAATAAAAGTGTATTTAAGCAAACGAATGTTGTGGAACTTACGACAGATCTCCAAATATAGCCTATATTGCATTGTGTTCAATGGGCTGATTTTCACCGGTCTGACACTATAACTCCGGTGTTACTCGTCCGATCTGGATGGTTTCGAACTTAATCGAGGTTTCATCGATATTAACAATCTGGTAAAGTTTCGTAAAGATCGGATGGAAAAATGAAGGCCCTGTCGTCTTAACGAAACAAAAGTTAACGGACGGACGGACGACGGAAAACTCGCCATCCCATAAGCTCTGATGGCCTTCGGCCAGTAGAGCTAAAACATGAGAGTTATGTACCTGTATACACTGTATTCATTGGATTATGCTGTAGATGTGTGCAAAGTTCCATTGTTGTACAAGTAATACTTTGAATGTTTATTAGCCACAATCACTTGTAAAACGCAAGGTTAAGTTCCAGGTTAAACCTTTTTTCAAAGGGGAATACTTAAAAAAAAAATGAACTAGATAGTTATGGGCCTTTATCATATGTATTCATTGGACTATACTAGATAGTTATGGGCCTTTATCATATGTATCCATTGGACAATGCTGAAGATGTGTGTGCCTTGCATTCGGGAAAGGGTTACAAGTGAATACTACCATTTTTACGAGCAAATAATGTTTACGTCTGGTTGGCCCAGTGTCAGAAAAGATGACAGGGTGAGGTATGATGTACTTCAGTGTGGTAGTCGGTGTGGCAGTACTATGCTACAAGTAGATAGATCGACATTACACTTCACACACATAAGTCCAACTCAACTGTGCAAATGCCGTAGGTGTCCTATCGCTTAAAGTATGGCGGAGGGCCTATAAACCTAAGAATCACATACACGCACGTACGCACGCACGATCGTACTCACACAAGCACGCTCGCGCGCACACGTACGCGCAATGGGAGCTCACGTTGTGAGAAAGTTTCGATTCTTACGGATGGCGGAAAAAATGGGATGGTCTGCCTCTACCACAAAAAAAAATGACCGTCTTATTTGGCCTACAGGTTTACCACCACTAATTACATGTAAGCCTCCGAAGTGTATCGAATGTAGTTCCTATAATAAAAAGTAATCCCTCCTTTTTTGATGAAAACGGGTATTATAAGTAGGGGAAAACTACCCATTCCTATTCGATTTTGTGGTTGTATGTATGAGAAGCGTATTAATAAGTTTTACTGGATCACTGATGAACATTTTCGAAATTTCGACTCTATGCTTACAGTTTGTGAGCAATGAAAAACAGTCAATCAATGAAAACAGCTGTACCCTTGACCTGTTTAGTAAACAAACAAGAACTTTTTTACATGTCTTGTGACACCACCTTTTCTGGTGATTTTTCAAGTGGAAAATTAGTTTTCTAAAATGATATGAACATTACACTGCTGCATTATCCATACTTGAGTTGAATTTGCAGCAAATCATTAATATGCGACACTTTAACAATGGTGTCTATGGGGAAAATAATTAGTGGTATAATACCTACAATGTCCTGTGAAGTTGTTGAATGGAATGGCTGGCTGTAGGGTAGTTTTGTGACTTTGGTCAAAGCCGTTGGTAAGGAGGTATTCTCGGAGTTGTTGAGTCCTCTTTCCATTATAGTGTCGGGGTCGTAGACTATCAGCTGGTGTGTAGTGGTTTGAAACAAAGAGGTTGGTGATACTGGTTGATGTTGTATGAGGCGGCACAGATGTTTGGTTTCGAACAAGTGAAAGGATTTCCAAGGTTGTGATGCACGTTTGAAACGGGTTAATAGTGGGACCTCATGCTTAATAATGCAATGATTCATTTGTGGCCAGATAACATCAGTTGAACTTTATTTTGTTTGTATACAATAATGAAGCAAGAAGCTTGAACACAATTATAATATATAGATTTAATTAACACTGTCTGAAACTGTCAGTTTCAAACATTACTTTTTCAGCATATGTATATACACTGCACAAAATTTCTAAGTATCAACTTTTGTATCTTAACTTATTTTAGAACAGATATATGATAAGTATTTTGTTTTGACCCATAGTTGGTAAAACATTATTTTTTGTTTAAATTGTAACATCTTTTGAGAGTTACCCTCCCTTTATATGAAAACATGAAATGTGCTGATAAAACACATAACAAGAGTCAAAGATCGCTTAAAGATATAAAATTCTTAAAATTGGTATGAAATAATAGAAAAAAAACATAAAAAAATTGACCCATTTATCGCAGATTTTCCTTCTTTAAAAAAATGAAATATGGACAATCTTAAATTACCTCCCTTTAAATTGAATATTGTTTGAAATTCAAGTAATTCGAACTTATCCTATATACCCAGTTGTATAAGTGTTATAACTTATTTCTAAGAAAACACATTGACATAAAATAAAATATGTTCATGCAATCAGAGCAGACGACTTACACTCTTTATTTTGCAGTTTAACGGTATCTCTAATCAAGCTCAAAATACACAAAACAATGAGAATATTATTGACATATTCTAAGGTTGGTACTTAGCAATTTGGTTTAGTGTACATGTATTTGTAAATATTAAATGAAGACGGTACTCGTCACATAAACAAATGAATCGAAATATTATAAAGTAAAAGAAACGAGCATAATGTCCAATAACGAGACACGACTTGGTTAGTTCCACAGGTCACATGGTCAGATCTGAAAGAAAGGAAACACGGTGTGTAATGTATATTTTAAACATTAATTGTAAGGAGGAATATAAATCAAAATGGATATTTTTTAAAGTAAATGTTTAAAAAATCACATCAATGTGTCCTCGACCATGACAATGAATATATTCGATAGTAAATGACTGGAAATAACCTGAGACAACGGGCTGATAAGCTTTTCTTCCAATTGACGAAAAATGCACGGTTTATCAGTAATGTTAAAAACAAACAAGAGGCTAGTATGGCATTTATAACAAGATGGGGTGTCAAACATAAAATAAAATAAAACAAAAGCGACTGCGGCGTTGGGGTGGGGTGGGAAGTATGTGCGTCAGATATGACTGATTGTCAACTTGCTCAAGCTTTCATTGATATAAACACCCTGACCAAGTTTGGTAAAGCTAAATGCAAAAATGAAGTAGCTAGAGATTAAATAAAGCAAAATATAGCATATGTCAATAAATCAAGGGCCATAACTCTAGTGTTCATGATTCGATCTAGCTGGTGTTTTAACTTGTTCTAGCTGGCATCTGGTTAGTCTGGTTAGTCACGTAAAGTTTTGGTGGTAACAAAGCAAAATACAGCATGTTAACTAAACAAAAGACATAACGTTGGTGTTAATTATCTGATATCGCTGGTTTCCGTAATTATCCGAGCTTTTATTAATATCAAAAATCGGAACAAGTTTCGAAAATATTGAATGAAAAATGAAGAAGCTAGAGTGGTAACAATGCAACATATGGCATATTTAAATAAATCAAGGGCCATAACTCTAGAGTTACTAATACGATGTGGCTGGTTTACGAACTTTACTGGGTTATCATTCATATCAAATCTGGCCGAGTTTGTTAAATATCGGATGAAATATAAACAAGCTAGAGTAATAACAATGCAAACGTAAATGGACAACGGACAACGGACGGATGACGGACACTCCCCACCCCATTAGCTATGCTGGCCTTCAGTCTGCAGCTGTGGAGCTTAAAAACAAATCTGATTTGTTAATCAAATAAACTAAAATGTGTTTAGCCAACGTACTTATCTGGGTGAACTAGCTTCAGCAGTGCTCCTCGTGGACTTGATGGGTTTGGTACATCCGTCATCAATAAGAACAATTCATCTAAAATGGTGGATATGCCACTGATTATAAGTAAAGTAATGCATGTTAAAGATAAACATGCACATCATGCATGCATGCACATTTAGAATAAGTATGTAGCTGTTTCCTTTTTTTATTTGGATATGCAGTAAAACACAAATTCTTTAGGAGACAAAAGTTAGAAGAGTTATTGTGGTGATTATTATTTAAAAAAAACATCAAGGTGTCAACTTTCATAAAAATTTTACTTGTTGTACACCGTGATTTCGGCTTTTAGATGATATCGTAATCGGTACTTATATCTATTTATACAAAAAATACAAAACCAATTGATTAATTTGTATAACTTATAGCTTAAAGGGAAAACATCAAGATTATTCAACTCGTTTCATGTTTTTTCGCTAATGCGACTTGCTTTGATAAAAAGTTTCACCAGAAATATATGCATAACACAACAAACTTTACCATCTGTCGTTTGTCCAAAGGTGAGTAGGTGTGTCCGTCTATGCGCTCTTGCATGGCATCCACACCTTTGACTGTCGCACTGTGGGAATGTATTTGGCGTCCATATACTACCATTACCAGTCTCCGTCTCCTGCAGGCTGTATGTGCCTCTGAAAACACGGTACTAGTATGTAATCGCATTTAAATACCAGAAGGCCACGGCCTACATGTCGAGCGCTATTGTGAAATTTTGCACATGGCTGACTAAAGAACGAACTGACATGCATACACCTGAACGACAATGTGATCGCTAAGTCGAGATCCGTAAACTTAAAAAGAAAAAAAAAAGGATATATATAAAGTTATCGTGTAAACTAGCTGAATCTTCTTACTTTTCACTAATCAAGGGTGCTAACTCCGTAACACAAGATGTGAAGCATCAATTTTCCTCATTGTCGAACTCGTCTGAGATCTTACTAGACCTTCGATTAGAGAAAATCAGATGTCGTTTACTAGTTATTGCTTAAACAAGCTGACATGTGCTTATTTTTAATAATTAAGGACAACAAATCCGCCAACTTTGCTATTTTCAAACTCATCCATGCTCCCTTCAAAAAAAGTTATAGTGGTGAAAACGTTATTTATAAATGTATCCCGTAAACCAGTCCAAATATGCTCATTTTGCCCTAATCAATGGCAATAACTCAATAGTGCACGCGCCGATTTTTTCTCATTGTTCAACTCGTCCGATATCTAATTTAAACCTTTAAATAAAAGATGATGAAAGTCAGAAGCTGTTTGCAAACTCACTGATTTCCTTTTTCTTTAATAATCAGGTTCAATTACACCCCAACGCACCAGTCGAATGTGCTTATTTTCGAGCTCGTCCAAGATCTCATCGACTCAAAACTCTCTAATCAATTGTGTTGAAAACTAACAATTTTATCTCCTTTGGGCAGTAGAGATAAACACTATGTTGTTTACATGTAGAATGTACTATGTTGTTTACATGTAGAATGTACTATGTTGTTTGAATGTACTATGTTGTTTACATGTAGAATGTACTATGTTGTTTACATGTAGACTGTATACTTAATAATAGTGGGTAAACGCGTTGACAACTAAATTGCTCACCCTGTTGTAAAATCGCCGAATATAAGTTGACCATACAACTCTGGAAACATAGCGCCCCTGTAGACGGGTCCACCAACTACAGCCGTTACGGCTTGTGAAGCAGTTCGATTAAATGCATATATTGGCAACACTTCATCATCTAGAAAATAAATGAAATGTAATGTGGGATGTTAGGTCCTTTAACATATCATATTAGGTTAAATTGTAATAGCAACCCCAGACGGAGATTACTTATATTATATTATTGTAAACGTGTGGATTTGAGTATTATATCGCCATTAAGTGTGTCGTTTCCGCTAATATTTTTTAATTCGCTTGTTAATTAGGGGTGTGGTAGATACGCGTAAGCCTAACGTTATAGTGCGTTCAAGGTTCAACCATCGGTTCCCGAAAGTGCCTTCGGTAACCATAGGCAGCCATCTGTAACCGGGTACCCTCGTTAGTGGTCGGTTTGCCGATGGGTAATTAAGATGTCGGTAACCAGTCTTGCCGCGACTCTACACCTAAGGTAGTACCGGTGGCCTCGTTATGACATAAGTTCAAAACGGCGACGAACATCATCACCGAAATGCGTATTGCTGAGAATTTAATCCCAATAAAAACACCAGCGAATAATAACACCTGTCTATAAACTGAAATGTCTGGTTTCGAAGTATAAAAGCGGAAGTTATCTCCTTCTTTGACATCTTGCTAATTAATATATCGGTAGACCATGGTAACCTTACGCTGCCGTTGGTACCATATAGTACATATATCCGTTCAGAGTATATTGGTTACCAATTGTAACATTGATACCCAATGGTAACCATATCCTGTCATCGGTGGCCGTTGGTTATCCGTGTGTATTGCCAATGGGAGAATCCTGAACGCACTCAATACTATGTGTGCAGATGTATTAACTAATGTCTGCGAACATTTAGATGAAATCGGGCGAGTTACTTTCAAGGTAATGACTTGTTTACGTATGGTAATAGGGATATATCTGGGCTAAAGCTCAATGACGTCACATACTGTGTAAACCTCTCAATACGATGTCCGACATAATAAACCTATACTTTTGTAAGTAATGAACTGTTTGTCCGAAATCACTGACCGTTTCAGTTTATTTATAAACTGTAAGGCGCGATGACGTCATCGTTCCATAATGGCCGCCTCCATTTATTGTTCTTTGCAAAATATCTCCTTTATTTTGTATAGCATTTTGATAATTCTTTCAGGTTTTTTTCAAGTTTTTCAGAGCGCCTTTAAATAAAGCTTGTTTGAAAATAGTGCCGTTAAAATACATTAAATATATCAAAATACACATATAAATCGATATGTATTGCTCGTATTATTTAACAGTGACCCATAGGCACATGAAGTCAGATGTGTTTGTAACGTACTATTCGTGTATATATTATTTATACTGTTATGCACATGCCACTATCATGAATACATTATATACTTACTTATATGATGTTAATGAAAGAAAAAATGGTTGATAATTTTAAATGATTAATTGTATGAGTTGTTTGTATTGCAGTACACTGTATATTGTTATATTGTGGGCGGTGGACCTAACTACAGAATACTTTATCATTGTGCTTATTGATTGAGTCTATAATTACCAATTCCCCCACACATTGTGGTATTGACACATTGGAACCCTTCTCGGTAATGCCAGCCGTAATTGCCCCCACTCTGGATGAGGTTGATTTCATCTGCGATGTTCGAGCCAAGATCTCCACAAAATATGCGGCCTTTCTTATTACCTGTCACACAATACGTTTATTTTCATTAATTTATTAAATGATGTATATTTAAACTTTAAATTAGAGAACATGTGCAAGCGTAATGGCTTTTTGTCGTAAATTAGTACACGACAGTACTGATATTTAACTGATTATCAACACAAATTACAAATTATTTTGTTTTAATATTGTAGTTCGGTTTGCTGAATTCGACAATTATTAGTGCAAAAAATCACGTTTTTGTTGTAAATTGCATTTAATATGCATCTACAATATAATAAGCACTAGATAAAGGGATTGCAGGCGATCTGGAAGAGAAATTGGTGTCAATACGTAGACAAGAGAAAACCCTCATAATATACTTCTAATGTCCTATTAATACATATTAATTCATATAGTTATCATATCGCTAGCAGTTGTATATATTATTGAATAAAGGTAGATCACAAGACAAGAATTGATTAGTGCCCAAATTAAAGCATCATATGAATTAATACTATTGATTTATGCACCAAAAACTTGGCGATTCGTCAAAATTTCTCGACCAAACTATTTCATTAAATATTTCATTATCAAATATTTTATGGGACATAGTTAAGTGCAAATGTTCACTGCATGCAATTGAAACATATTATGGTTTTACTCGTTTTTGGATTGACACCCATTGTTCTTCAAGATCGCCTTCAATCCCTTTAATACGCTTCTGCAATGTAATATGCACCATTTAATACGCTTCTGCAATGTAGTATGCACCATTCAATACGCTTCTGCAATGTAATATGCACCATTCAATACGCTTCTGCAATGTAATATGCACCATTCAATCAATACGCTTCTGCAATGTAATATGAACCATTCAATAAGCTTCTGCAATGTAGTATGCACCATTCAATACGCTTCTGCAATGTAATATGCACCAATTAATACGCTTCTGCAATGTAATATGCACCATTCAATACGCTTCTGCAATGCAATATGCACCATTCAATACGCTTCTGCAGTGTAATATGCACCATTCAATACGCTTCTGCAATGCGGTATGCACCATTCAATACGCTTCTCCAATGCAATATGCACCATTTAATACGCTTCTGCAATGTAATATGCACCATTCAATATGCTCCTACAATGCAATATGCACCATTCAATATGCTTCTGCAATGCAATATGCACCATTCAATATGCTTCTGCAATGTAGTATGCACCATTCAATACGCTTCTGCAATGTATGCACCATTCAATACGCTTCTGCAATGTAGTATGCACCATTCAATATGCTTCTGCAATGCAATATGCACCATTCAGTATGCTTCTGCAATGCAATATGCACCATTCAATATGCTTCTGCAATGCAATATGCACCATTCAATACGCTTCTGCAATGTAGTTGTATGCACCATTCAATACGCTTCTGCAATGTAGTATGCACCATTCAATACGCTTCTGCAATGTAATATGCACCATTCAATACACTTCTGCAATGTAATATGCACCATTCAATCATAACGCTTCTGCAATGTAATATGAACCATTCAATAAGCTTCTGCAATGTAGTATGCACCATCCAACACGCTTCTGCAATGTAATATGCACCATTTAATACGCTTCTGCAATGTAATATGCACCATTCAATATGCTTCTGCAATGCAATATGCACCATTTAATATGCTTCTGCAATGTAGTATGCACCATTCAATACGCTTCTGCAATGTAATATGCACCATTCAATACGCTTCTGCAATGTAGTATGCACCATTCAATATGCTTCTGCAATGTAATATGCACCATTCAATACGCTTCTGCAATGTAATATGCACCATTCAATATGCTTCTGCAATGTAGTATGCACCATGTGCTTCTGTTATGTAATAAGCACAAATTGATATGCTTCTGAAATGTTATAAGCACCATTTAATGTGCTTCTGCAATGTTATAAGGACCATTTAATGTGCTTCTGCAAATGTTATAAGCACCATTTAGTGTGCTTCTGCAATGTAGTAAGAACCATTTAATGTGATTCTGCAATGATATAAGCACCATTTAATGTACTTCTGTAATGTAGTAAGAACCATTTAATGTGATTCTGCAATGATATAAGCACCATTTAATGTACTTCTGTAATGTAGTAAGAACCATTTAATGTGCTTCTGCAATGGAATAAGCACCATTTAATGTGCTTCTGAAATGTTATAAGCACAATATAATGTAATTTTGCAATGTTATCGGCACCATTTAATGTGCTTCTGCAATGTAATAATCACAATTTAATGTGCTTCTGCAATGTAATAAGCACCATTTAATGTGCTTCTGCAATGTAATAAGCACCATTTAATGTGCTTCTGCAATGTTATTGGCACCATTTAATGTGCTTTTGAAATATAGTAAGCACCATTTAATGTGCTTCTGCAATGTAGTAAGAACCATTTAATGTGCTTCTGCAATGTAATAAGCACCATTTAATGTACTTTTGAAATGTTATCGGCACCATTTAATGTGCTTCTGAAATGTAATAAGCACCATTTAATGTGCTTCTGCAATGTAATACACACCATTTAATGTGCTTCTGAAATGTTATAAGCACAATTTAATGTACTTTTGCAATGTTATCGGCACCATTTAATGTGCTTCTGCAATGTAATAAGCACCATTTAATGTGCTTCTGCAATGTAGTAAGAACCATTTAATGTACTTTTGCAATGTTATCGGCACCATTTAATGTGCTTCTGAAATGCAATAAGCACCATTTAATGTGCTTCTGCAATGTAGTAAGACACATTTAATGTGCTTCTGCAATGAAATAAACACCATATAATGTGCTTCTGAAATGTTATAAGCACAATTTAATGTAATTTTGCAATGTTATCGGCACCATTTAATGTGCTTCTGCAATGTAATAAGCACCATTTAATGTACTTTTGCAATGTTATCGGCACCATTTAATGTGCTTCTGAAATGTAATAAGCACCATTTAATGTGCTTCTGCAATGTAGTAAGACACATTTAATGTGCTTCTGCAATGAAATAAACACCATATAATGTGCTTCTGAAATGTTATAAGAACAATTTAATGTAATTTTGCAATGTTATCGGCAAAAATTAATGTGCTTCTGCAATGTAATAAGCACCATTTAATGTGCTTCTGCAATGTAATAAACACCATTCAATGTGCTTCTAAAATGTTATAAGCACCATTTAATGTACTTCTGCAATGTTATCGGCACCATTTAATGTGCTTTTGAAATATAGTAAGCACCATTTAATGTGCTTCTGCAATGTAGTAAGAACCATTTAATGTGCTTCTGCAATGTAATAAGCACCATTTAATGTACTTTTGAAATGTTATCGGCACCATTTAATGTGCTTCTGAAATGTAATAAGCACCATTTAATGTGCTTCTGCAATGTAATACACACCATTTAATGTGCTTCTGAAATGTTATAAGCACAATTTAATGTACTTTTGCAATGTTATCGGCACCATTTAATGTGCTACTGCAATGTAATAAGCACCATTTAATGTGCTTCTGCAATGTAGTAAGAACCATTTAATGTACTTTTGCAATGTTATCGGCACCATTTAATGTGCTTCTGAAATGCAATAAGCACCATTTAATGTGCTTCTGCAATGTAGTAAGAACCATTTAATGTGCTTCTGCAATGTAATAAGCACCATTTAATGTACTTTTGCAATATTATAAGCACCATTTAATGTACTTTTGCAATGTTATCGGCACCATATAATGTGCTTCTGAAATATAATAAGCACAATTTAATGTACTTTTGCAATGTTATAAGCACCATCTAATGCACTTTTGCAATGTTATCGGCATCATTTAATGTGCTTCTGAAATGTTATAAGCACCATTTAATGTGCTTCTGTAATGTAGTAAGAACCATTTGATGTGCTTCTGAAATGTTATAAGCACCATTTAATGTGCTTCTGCAATGTAGTAAGAACCATTTAATGTGCTTCTGAAATGTTATAAGCACCATTTAATGTACATCTCATGATCTGTAATGTAGTAAGCACCATTTAATGTGCTTCTGCAATGTAATAAGCACCATTTAATGTGCTTCTGAAATGTTATAAGCACCATTTAATGTGCTTCTAAAATGTTATAAGCACCATTTAATGTGTTTCTGCAATGTAGTAAGAACCATTTAATGTGCTTCTGAAATGTTATAAGCACCATTTAATCTACTTCTGAAATGTTATAAGCACCATTTGATGTGCTTCTGAAATGTTATAAGCACCATTTAATGTGCTTCTACAATGTAGTAAGAACCATTTAATGTGTTTCTGAAATGTTATAAGCACCATTTAATGTGCTTCTGAAATGTTATAAGCACCATTTAATGTGCTTCTGCAATGTAGTAAGAACCATTTAATGTGCTTCTGAAATGTTATAAGCATCATTTAATGTACTTCTGTAAAGTAGTAAGCACCATTTAATGTACTTCTGTAATGTAGTAAGCACCATTTAATGTGCTTCTGCAATGTAATAAACACCATTTAATGTGCTTCTGAAATGTTATAAGCACCATTTAATGTGCTTCTGCAATGTAGTAAGAACCATTTAATGTGCTTCTAAAATGTTATAAGCACCATTTAATGTACTTCTGTAATGTAGTTAGCACCATTTAATCTACTTCTGTAATGTAGTACGCACCATTTAATATGCTTCTGCAATGTAATAAACACCATTTAATGTGCTTCTGAAATGTGATAAGCACCATTTAATGTGCTTCTGAAATGTTATAAGCACCATTTAATGTACTTTTGCAATGTTATAAGCACCATTTAATGTGCTTCTGCAATGTTATAAGCACCATTTAATGTACTTTCGCAATGTTATAAGCACCATTTAATGTGCTTCTGAAATATTCTAAGCACCATTTAATATGCTTCTGCAATGTTATAGGCATCATTTAATGTGCGCCTGTAATGTTATAAGCACCATTTAACCATTCTGCAATGTTATAAGCATCATTTAATGTGATTCTGCAATGTACAATGGACCAGTTGAAGGACAAGAATCTTTATATTAACGCAACTACTTAGCACGTGTGTTTTAATTAGTCTAACGTGATGATTAGATTGTATCGCCCTCGAGCTGTACTTTAATCGCCTTTGACATTTGATCTACTTAAATGAGGTTAATGAAAACACATTACCCTGTATAAATGTTTCACTGTTGAGGTCTGTTTAATCGGATTGTCACACAGGTTCATTGTCAATCATTGATAAATTCAGCTGCCAAACGTATGTGAAAATACCTTACAAAAACGAAAACATAGGTCGCCGTGACCTACTTGTCGTGACATTAATTGTTGATCGACTTTTTACCTAATTGTCAAAACTAAAAAACTAAAAAAAGGGCCAACAACTTTTGACCTATTTAAAATATAAATACACGTCTTAAAAATGTGTACTAAGTCCTAAAATGTGTACTAAGTCCTAAATGTGTACTAAGTCCTACAATGTGTACTAAGTCCTAAATGTTCATACGGTTTTAAAACTACATGCGGGCGGTACGTTTCAGTTTACGAACTATATCCGTGAAAGTGAACACACTTTAAACCTTCCAGCGAGGATTAAATCCTACTTTATAAAACCTTTTCTTTTTTAAATATCAATCGACATGTATATATTACACCCTTTTGAGGAGAGTTGACGTCTGCTTTGGGTGATTGCATCTCACACAAATATGCTCTACCATATTATTTTTTTACAGGGACATAACTTGCATTTTTTTCAATCATTATTAGTAATTATAAGAAAAGAATAAAGCAAAGTGTTTTTGTATATTATAAACTTTTGATTGTATTGCACCAATAATATATGTAAACATATGATAGAAATGAAAACTCAAAATATTATTTAATTACTTGCAAGGAGGTTAAACGTCAAAATTCTGGATAAATAAATCGAGGAGCTAATTTCAATACTTGATCAACACTTCAAGATTGCAATGTGTCCATTTAAACAAAAAACTATATGTGTAACAGTCTCTTCACTTCGAGTTGTATTCGCTTCACATTTGATACATACATACATATCATGTTAATCAAAATTAATCAAGAAAATATAGCAAAAGAGAAACATGTACATATTCGTTCAATATTTTATAATTTGTATAAATACCGTTTGTTTCCCCTCTATCTACGCTGCATCGCCACATATTTCTGACCCCAATTGCGAATATTTCAGGCCTCCATCCTGTCCGTTTTGGGTTGTCGGTGGGGATGTCGTAATATCTTAATCGGTAATCATACACCGTCTCTTGGTTAACATCGAGGCGCAAAACTTTACCCAGCAAAGTATCTCTGAAACAGTGGTTCCAACAGTTAAAACATTATCAGTGTAGGGAGGAACACATGTTTATGTCCTATGAATGTTGAAGGTATCGTTAAAGTACTGACGTATATCTACACCATGAAGGTATCGTTAAAGTACTGAAATATATCTACACAATGAAGGCATCGTTAACGTACTGACATATATCTACACCATGAAGGTATCGTTGACCTACTGGCATTTATCAACACCATGAAGGTATCGTTGACCTACTGGCATATATCTACACCGTGAAGGTATCGTTGACCAACTGACATATATCTACACCATGAAGATATCGTTAAAGTACTGACATATATCTACACCATGAAGGCATCGTTAAAGTACTGACATATATCTACACCATGAAGGTATCGTTGACCAACTGACATATATTTACACCATGAAGGTATCGTTGACCTACTGACATATATCTACACCATGAAGGTATCGTTAAAGTACTGACATATATCTACACCATGAAGGCATCGTTAAAGTACTGACATATATCTACACCATGAAGGTATCGTTGACCTACTGACATATATCTACACCATCAAGGTATCGGTAAAGTAATGATATATATCTACACCATGATGGTATCGTTGTCCTACTGGCATATATCTACACCATGAAGGCATCGTTAAAGTACTGACATATATATCTACACCATGAAGGTATCGTTGACCTACTGACATATATCTACA
Source organism: Cyrtodaria siliqua (assembly GCA_037043455.1). Lineage (NCBI taxonomy): Eukaryota > Metazoa > Mollusca > Bivalvia > Adapedonta > Hiatellidae > Cyrtodaria > Cyrtodaria siliqua. The sequence continues at coordinate 75,732 of JAWPHD010002796.1, read as the reverse complement.
CCATGAAGGTATAGTTAAAGTACTGACATATATCTACACCATGAAGGTATCGTTGACCTACTGGCATATATCTACACCATGAAGGCATCGTTAAAGTACTGACATATATCTACACCATGAAGGTATCGTTGTCCTACTGGCATATATCTACATCATGAAGGTATCGTTACAGTACTGACATATATCTACACCATGAAGGTATCGTTGACCTACTGGCATATATCTACACCATGAAGGCATCGTTAAAGTACTGGCATATATCTACACCATGAAGGTATCCTTGACCTACTGACATATATCTACACCATGAAGGTATCGTTGACCTACTGGCATATATCTACACCATGAAGGCATCGTTAAAGTACTGACATATATCTACACCATGAAGGTATCGTTGACCTACTGACATATATCTACACCATGAAGGTATCGTTGACCTACTGGCATATATCTACACCATGAAGGCATCGTTAAAGTACTGACATATATCTACACCATGAAGATATCGTTGACCTACTGACATATATCTACACCATGAAGGTATCGTTGACCTACTGGCATATATCTACACCATGAAGGTATCGTTAAAGTACGGACATATATCTACACCATGAAGATATCGTTGAAGTACTGACATATATCTACACCATGAAGGTATCGTTGACCTACTGACATATATCTACACAATAAAGGTATTGTTGAAGTACTGGCGAATATCTACACCATGAAGGTATCGTTGATCTACTGACATATATCTACACAATAAAGGTATTGTTGAAGTACTGGCGAATATCTACACCATGAAGGTATCGTTGACCTACTGGCATATATCTACACCATGAAGGTATCGTTAAAGTACTGACATATATCTACACCATGAAGGTATCGTTGACCTACTGACATATATCTACACCATGAAGGTATCGTTAAAGTACTGACATATATCTACACCATGAAGGTATCGTTGACCTACTGGCATATATCTACACCATGAAGGTATCGTTAAAGTACTGACATATATCTACACCATGAAGGTATCGTTGACCTACTGACATATATCTACACCATGAAGGTATCGTTAAAGTACAGACATATATCTACAACATGAAGGTATCGTTGAAGTACTGACATATATCTACACCATGAAGGTATCGTTGACCTACTGACATATATCTACACCATGAAGGTTTCGTTGACCTACTGACATATATCTACACAATGAAGGTATCGTTGACCTACTGACATATATTTACACCATGAAGGTATCGTTGACCTACTGACCTATATCTACACCATGAAGGCATCGTTGAAGTCCTGGCATATATCTACACCATGAAGGTATCGTTAACGTACTGACATATATCTACACCATGAAGGTATCGTTGACCTACTGACATATATCTACACCATGAAGGTATCGTTGACCTACTGACATATATCTACACCATGAATGTATAGTTAAAGTACTGACATATATCTACACCATGAAGGTATCGTTGACCTAATGGCATATATCTACACCATGAAGGTATCGTTAAAGTACTGACATATATCTACACCATGAAGGTATCGTTGACCTACTGGCATAATTATATCAACACCATGAAGGCATCGTTAAAATACTGGCATATATCTACACCATGAAGGTATCGTTAAAGTACTGACATATATCTACACCATGAAGGTATCGTTGACCTACTGGCATATATCTACACCATGAAGGCATCGTTAAAGTACTGACATATAACTACACCATGAAGGTATCGTTGTCGTACTGGCATATATCTACACCATGAAGGTATCGTTAAAGAACTGGCATATATATACACCATGAAGGTATCGTTAAAGTACTGACATATATCTACACCATGAAGGTATCGTTGACCTACTGGCATATATCTACACCATGAAGGTATCGTTAAAGTACTGACATATATCTACACCATGAAGGTATCGTTGAAGTACTGACATATATCTACACCATGGAGGTATCGTTGACCTAATGACATATATCTACACCATGAAGGTATCGTTAAAGTACGGACATATATTTACACCATGAAGGTATCGTTGAAGTTCTGACATATATCTACACCATGAAGGTATCGTTGACCTACTGACATATATCTACACCATGAAGGCGACGTTAAAGTACTGATATATATATCTACACCATGAAGGTATCGTTGACCTACTGGCATATATCTACACCATGAAGGCATCGTTAGAGTACTGAAATATATCTACACCATGAAGGTATCGTTGACCTACTGACATATATCTACACCATGAAGGTATCGTTAAAGTACTGACATATATCTACACCATGAAGGTATCGTTGACCTACTGGCATATATCTACACCATGAAGGTTTCGTTAAAGTACTGACATATATTTACACCATGAAGGTATCGTTGACCTACTGACCTATATCTACACCATGAAGGCATCGTTGAAGTCCTGGCATATATCTACACCATGAAGGTATCGTTAACGTACTGACATATATCTACACCATGAAGGTATCGTTGACCTACTGACATATATCTACACCATGAAGGTATCGTTGACCTACTGACATATATCTACACCATGAAGGTATCGTTGACCTACTGACGTATATCTACACCATGAAGGTATCGTTGACCTACTGACATATATCTACACCATGAAGGTATAGTTAAAGTACTGACATATACCTACACCATGAAGGTATCGTTGACCTAATGGCATATATCTACACCATGAAGGTATCGTTAAAGTACTGACATATATCTACACCATGAAGGTATCGTTGACCTACTGGCATATATCAACACCATGAAGGCATCGTTAAAATACTGGCATATATCTACACCATGAAGGTATCGTTAAAGTACTGACATATATCTACACCATGAAGGTATCGTTGTCCTACTGGCATATATCTACACCATGAAGGTATCGCTAAAGTACTGACATATATATACACCATGAAGGTGTCGTTGACCTACTGACATATATCTACACCATGAAGGTATAGTTAAAGTACTGACATATATCTACACCATGAAGGTATCGTTGACCTACTGGCATATATCTACACCATGAAGGCATCGTTAAAGTACTGACATATATCTACACCATGAAGGTATCGTTGTCCTACTGGCATATATCTACACCATGAAGGTATCGTTAAAGTACTAACATATATCTACACCATGAAGGTATCGTTGACCTACTGGCATATATCTACACCATGAAAGCATCGTTAAAGTACTGGCATATATCTACACCATGAAGGTATCGTTGACCTACTGGCATATATCTACACCATGAAGGTTTCGTTAAAGTACTGACATATATCTACACCATGAAGGTATCGTTGACCTACTGACATATATCTACACCATGAAGGTATCGTTAAAGTACGGACATATATCTACAACATGAAGGTATCGTTGAAATACTGACATATATCTACACCATGAAGGTATCGTTGACCTACTGACATATATCTACACCATGAAGGTATCGTTGACCTACTGACATATATTTACACCATGAAGGTATCGTTGACCTACTGACCTATATCTACACCATGAAGGCATCGTTGAAGTCCTGGCATATATCTACACCATGAATGTATCGTTAACGTACGGACATATATCTACACCATGAAGGTATCGTTGACCTACTGACATATATCTACACCATGAATGTATCGTTGACCTACTGACATATATCTACACCATGAAGGTATCGTTGACCTACTGACATATATTTACACCATGAAGGTATCGTTGACCTACTGACCTATATCTACACCATGAAGGCATCGTTGAAGTCCTGGCATATATCTACACCATGAAGGTATCGTTAACGTACTGACATATATCTACACCATGAAGGTATCGTTGACCTACTGACATATATCTACACCATGAATGTATCGTTGACCTACTGACATATATCTACACCATGAAGGTATAGTTAAAGTACTGACATATATCTACACCATGAAGGTATCGTTGACCTAATGGCATATATCTACACCATGAAGGTATCGTTAAAGTACTGACATATATCTACACCATGAAGGTATCGTTGACCTACTGGCATATATCAACACCATGAAGGCATCGTTAAAATACTGGCATATATCTACACCATGAAGGTATCGTTAAAGTACTGACATATATCTACACCATGAAGGTATCGTTGACCTACTGGCATATATCTACACCATGAAGGCATCGTTAAAGTACTGACATATATCTACACCATGAAGGTATCGTTGTCCTACTGGCATATATCTACACCATGAAGGTATCGTTAAAGTACTGACATATATATACACCATGAAGGTGTCGTTGACCTACTGACATATATCTACACCATGAAGGTATAGTTAAAGTACTGACATATATCTACACCATGAAGGTATCGTTGACCTACTGGCATATATCTACACCATGAAGGCATCGTTAAAGTACTGACATATATCTACACCATGAAGGTATCGTTGACCTACTGGCATATATCTACACCATGAAGGCATCGTTAAAGTACTGACATATATCTACACCATGAAGGTATCGTTGACCTACTGACATATATCTACACCATGAAGGTATCGTTAAAGTACTGACATATATCTACACCATGAAGGTATCGTTGACCTACTGGCATATATCTACACCATGAAGGTATCGTTGACCTACTGACATATATCTACACAATGAAGGTATCGTTGACCTACTGACATATATTTACACCATGAAGGTATCGTTGACCTACTGACCTATATCTACACCATGAAGGCATCGTTGAATTCCTGGCATATATCTACACCATGAAGGTATCGTTAACGTACTGGTATATATCTACACCATGAAGGTATCGTTGACCTACTGACATATATCTACACCATGAGGGTATCGTTGACCTACTGACATATATCTACACCATGAAGGCATCGTTAAAGTACTGACATATATCTACACCATGAAGGTATCGTTGTCCTACTGGCATATATCTACACCATAAAGGTATCGTTAAAGTACTGACATATATCTACACCATGTAGGTATCGTTGACCTACTGACATATATGTACACCATGAAGGTATAGTTAAAGTACTGACATATATCTACACCATGAAGGTATCGTTGACCTTCTGGCATATATCTACACCATCAAGGTATCGTTAAAGTTCTGACATATATCTACACCATGAAGGTATCGTTGACCTACTGACATATATCTACACCATGAAGCTATCGTTGAAGTACTGACATATATCTACACTATGAAGGTATCGTTGACCTACTGATATATATCTACACAATGAAGGTATCGTTAAAGTACTGACATATATCTACACTATGAAGGTATCGTTGACCTACTGACATATATCTACACAATGAAGGTATCGTTGAAGTACTGACATATATCTACACTATGAAGGTATCGTTGACCTACTGACATATATCTACACAATGAAGGTATCGTTGAAGTACTGACATATATCTACACCATGAAGGTATCGTTGACCTACTGACATATATCTACACAATGAAAGTATCGTTGACCTACTGACATATATTTACACCATGAAGGTATCGTTGACATACTGACATATATCTACACAATGAAAGTATCGTTGACCTACTGACATATATTTACACCATGAAGGTATCGTTGACCTACTGACATATATCTACACAATGAAAGTATCGTTGACCTACTGACATATATTTACACCATGAAGGTATCGTTGACCTACTGACATATATCTACACAATGAAAGTATCGTTGACCTACTGACATATATTTACACCATGAAGGTATCGTTAACGTACTGACATATATCTACACAATGAAGGTATCGTTAACGTACTGACATATATCTACACAATGAAGGCGTCGTTAACGTACTAACATATATCTACACAATTAAAGTATCGTTGACATACTGACATATATTTACACCATGAAGGTATCGTTAACGTACTGACATATATTTACACAATGAAGGCGTCGTTAACGTACTGACATATATCTACACCATGAAGGTGTCGTTAACGTACTGACTTATATCTACACCATGAAGGCATCGTTAAAGTACTGACATATATCTATAGCATGAAGGTATCGTTAACGTACTAACATATATCTACAACATGAAGGTATCGTTAAAGTACTGACAAATATCTACACCATGAAGGTATCGTTGACCTACTGGCATATATCTACACCATGAAGGTATCGTTAAAGTACTGACATATATTTACACCATGAAGATATCGTTGACCTACTGGCATATATCTACACCATGAAGGTATCGTTGACATACTGACATATATTTACACCATGAAGGTATCGTTAACGTACTGACATATATCTACACAATGAAGGCGTCGTTAACGTACTGACATATATCTACACCATGAAGGTGTCGTTAGCGTACTGACTTATATCTACACCATGAAGGCATCGTTAAAGTACTGACATATATCTATAGCATGAAGGTATCGTTAACGTACTAACATATATCTACAACATGAAGGTATCGTTAAAGTACTGACAAATATCTACACCATGAAGGTATCGTTGACCTACTGGCATATATCTACACCATGAAGGTATCGTTAAAGTACTGACATATATTTACACCATGAAGATATCGTTGACCTACTGGCATATATCTACACCATGAAGGTATCGTAAAAGTACTGACATATATCTACACCATGAAGGTATCGTTGACCTACTGGCATATATCTACACCATGAAGGTATTGTTAAAGTACTGACATATATCTACACTATGAAGGTATCGTTAACGTACTGACATATATTTACACCATGAAGGTATCGTTAACGTACTGACATATATCTACACCGTGAAGGCATCGTTAAAGTACTGACATATATCTACACCATGAAGGTATCGTTAAAGTACTGACATATATTTACACCAAGAAGATATCGTTGACCTACTGGCATATATCTACACCATGAAGGTATCGTTAAAGTACTGACATATATCTACACCATGAAGGTATCGTTGACCTACTGGCATATATCTACACCATGAAGGTATTGTTAAAGTACTGACATATATCTACACTATGAAGGTATCGTTAAAGTACTGACATATATTTACACCATGAAGGTATCGTTAACGTACTGACATATATCTACACCGTGAAGGCATCGTTAAAGTACTGACATATATCTACACCATTAATGTGTCGTTAACGTACTGACATATATCTACACCATGATGGTATCGTTAACGTACTGACATATATTTACACCATGAAGGTATCGTTGACCTACTGACATATATCTACACCATGAAGGTATCGTTGACCTACTGACATATATCTACACCATGAAGGTATCGTTAAAGTACGGACATATATCTTCACCATGAAGGTATCGTTGAAGTACGGACATATATCTACACCATGAAGGTATCGTTGAAGTACTGACATATATCTACACCATGAAGGTATCGTTGACCTACTGACATATATCTACACAATGAAGGTATCGTTGAAGTACTGACATATATCTACACCATGAAGGTATCGTTGACCTACTGACATATATCTACACAATGAAGGTATCGTTGACCTACTGACATATATTTACACCATGAAGGTATCGTTAAGTACTGACATATATCTACACCATGAAGGCATCGTTAAAGTACTGACATATATCTACACAATGAAGATATCGTTGACCTACTGGCATATATCTACACCATGAAGGTATCGTTAAAGTACTGACATATATCTACACCATGAAGGCATCGTTAACGTACTGACATATATCTACACAATGAAGGTATCGTTAACGTACTGACATATATCTACACCATGAAGGTATCGTTAACGTACTGACATATATCTACACCATGAAGGCATCGTTAAAGTACTGACATATATCTACACAATGAAGATATCGTTGACCTACTGACATATATCTATACAATGAAGATATCGTTAAAGTACTGACATATATCTACACCATGAAGGCATCGTTAAAGTAGTGACATATATCTACACCATGTCGGTATCGTTGACCTACTGAAATATATTTACACCATGAAGGCATCGTTGAAGTACTGTCATATATCTACACAATGAAGGCATCGTTAACGTACTGACATATATTTACACCATGAAGGTATCGTTGAAGTACTGACATATATCTACACAATGAAGATATCGTTGACCTACTGGCATATATCTACACCATGAAGGTATCGTTAAAGTACTGACATATATCTACACCATGAAGGCATCGTTAACGTACTGACATATATCTACACAATGAAGGTATCGTTAACGTACTGACATATATCTACACCATGAAGGTATCGTTAACGTACTGACATATATCTACACCATGAAGGCATCGTTAAAGTACTGACATGTATCTACACAATGAAGATATCGTTGACCTACTGACATATATCTATACAATGAAGATATCGTTAAAGTACTGACATATATCTACACCATGAAGGCATCGTTAAAGTAGTGACATATATCTACACCATGTCGGTATCGTTGACCTACTGAAATATATTTACACCATGAAGGTATCGTTGAAGTACTGTCATATATCTACACCATGAAGGTATCGTTAACGTACTGACATATATCTACACAATGAAGGTATCGTTAACGTACTGACATATATCTACACAAAGAAGGTATCGTTAACGTACTGACATATATTTACACCATGAAGGTATCGTTGAAGTACTGTCATATATCTACACCATGAAGGTATCGTTAACGTACTGACATATATCTACACAATGAAGGTATCGTTAACGTACTGACATATATCTACACCATGAAGGTATCGTTAACGTACTGACATATATCTACACAATGAAGGTATCGTTAACGTACTGACATATATTTACACCATGAAGGTATCGTTGAAGTACTGTCATATATCTACACCATGAAGGTATCGTTAAAGTACGGACATATATCTACACAATGAAGGTATCGTTAACGTACTGACATATATCTACACAATGAAGGTATCGTTAACGTACTGACATATATCTACACCATGAAGGTATCGTTAACGTACTGACATATATCTACACAATGAAGGTATCGTTAACGTACTGACATATATCTACACCATGAAGGTATCGTTAACGTACTGACATATATCTACACAATGAAGGTATCGTTAACGTACTGACATATATCTACACCATGAAGGTATCGTTAACGTACTGACATATATCTACACCATGAAGGCATCGTTAAAGTACTGACATATATCTACACAATGAAGATATCGTTGACCTACTGACATATATCTATACAATGAAGATATCGTTAAAGTACTGACATATATCTACACCATGAAGGCATCGTTAAAGTAGTGACATATATCTACACCATGTCGGTATCGTTGAAGTACTGACATATATCTACATCATGAAGGTATCGTTGACCTACTGACATATATCTACACCATGAAGGTATCGTTGACCTACTGACATATATCTACACAATGAAGGTATCGTTAAAGTACTGACATATTTCTACACTATGAAGGTATCGTTGACCTACTGGCATATATCTACACCATGAAGGTATCGTTAAAGTACTGACATATATCTACACCATGAAGGTATCGTTGACCTACTGGCATATATCTACACCATGAAGGTATCGTTAAAGTACGGACATATATCTACACCATGAAGGTATCGTTGAAGTACTGACATATATATACACCATGAAGGTATCGTTGACCTACTGACATATATCTACACCATGAAGGTATCGTTGACCTACTGACATATATCTACACAATGAAGGTATCGTTGACCTACTGACATATATTTACACCATGAAGGCATCGTTGACCTACTGACCTATATCTACAGCATGAAGGCATCGTTGAAGTCCTGGCATATATCTACACCATGAAGGTATCGTTAACGTACTGACATATATCTACACCATGAAGGTATCGTTGACCTACTGACATATATCTACACCATGAAGGTATCGTTGACCTACTGACATATATCTACACCATGAAGGTATAGTTAAAGTACTGACATATATCTACACCATTAAGGCATCGTTAAAGTACTGACATATATCTACACCATGTCGGTATCGTTGACCTACTGACATATATCTACACCATGAAGATATCGTTGACCTACTGACATATATCTACACCATGAAGGTATCGTTAAAGTACTGACATATATCTACACCATGAAGGTATCGTTGACCTACTGACATATATTTACACCATGAAGGTATCGTTAACGTACTGACATATATCTACACCATGAAGGTATCGTTAAAGTACTGACATATATCTACACCATGAAGGCATCGTTAACGTACTGACATATATTTACACCATGAAGGTATCGTTAACGTACTGAAATATATCTACACCATCAAGCATAGACCAGAAACTAAACAAGAGGACCAGCTGCCATGAATTGCTCACCGGATTGTAGACACTTGCAACAGTATCCCCCTCTGAGATAATCGGTCTGATAAGGTATCGTTAAAGTACTGACATATTTCTACACTATGAAGGTATCGTTGACCTACTGGCATATATCTACACCATGAAGGTATCGTTAAAGTACTGACATATATCTACACCATGAAGGTATCGTTGACCTATTGGCATATATCTACACCATGAAGGGATCGTTAAAGTACGGACATATATCTACACCATGAAGGTATCGTTGAAGTACTGACATATATATACACCATGAAGGTATCGTTGACCTACTGACATATATCTACACCATGAAGGTATCGTTGACCTACTGACATATATCTACACAATGAAGGTATCGTTGACCTACTGACATATATTTACACCATGAAGGCATCGTTGACCTACTGACCTATATCTACAGCATGAAGGCATCGTTGAAGTCCTGGCATATATCTACACCATGAAGGTATCGTTAACGTACTGACATGTATCTACACCATGAAGGTATTGTTGACCTACTGATATATATCTACACCATGAAGGTATCGTTGACCTACTGACATATATCTACACCATGAAGGTATAGTTAAAGTACTGACATATACCTACACCATGAAGGTATCGTTGACCTACTGACATATATCTACACCATGAAGGTATAGTTAAAGTACTGACATATATCTACACCATTAAGGCATCGTTAAAGTACTGACATATATCTACACCATGTCGGTATCGTTGACCTACTGACATATATCTACACCATGAAGATATCGTTGACCTACTGACATATATCTACACCATGAAGGTATCGTTAAAGTACTGACATATATCTACACCATGAAGGTATCGTTGACCTACTGACATATATTTACACCAAGAAGGTATCGTTAACGTACTGACATATATCTACACCATGAAGGTATCGTTAAAGTACTGACATATATCTACACCATGAAGGCATCGTTAACGTACTGACATATATTTACACCATGAAGGTATCGTTAACGTACTGAAATATATCTACACCATCAAGCATAGACCAGAAGCTAAACAAGAGGACCAGCTGCCATGAATTGCTCACCGGATTGTAGACACTTGCAACAGTATCCCCCTCTGAGATAATCGGTCTGATAAGGTTATATATTAGTATATATATTTTACTGTATTTTAATACAAGTTCATTGGTACCATTCCTCACATCTTTCCACAGTATCCCTTATGAGACACGTGTGTAGACACGTGTGTTTAGACGAGCATGTTTGGTTTCAGAGCTGACACAAATCATTGCATTGTGTTTTTCGTTTCAGTATACGTACGCATTTTGGGCATCGTTACGCTGGTCACCGGCTGGCTCCCCGTCACCAATAAATACATACAGGTAACCATCCTGTCCGAACAGAAGCTGAAATATTGTACAAACACTTAATACAAGACTTCGTAAGTATAGAAACAAGAGCGCTACCTAACGGGGCATATACAAAGCAAGTGAAATGTTTGATGTTTTACACGTTTAATATGATTAAAAGACATTAACAAAACCAAGTCACCGAGGCAACTTTTCACACGGCGTGTTTGTGAACTAGTAGAAATTACTAGTTTTTATCTAGATCGACATACCTTGAACATCTCATTAAAATTAATTTCATCAAACCGATATGTATCTCTCAATATAATCAGTCGAACTACTCATCCAAACAAAAGACCGGTATCTGACAATCCAATATGTGTTGAATTAAGGGAATTAACCCTAAATATGTTACGATAGTTTTTACTGAAGTAAGTTATATTTCCTAAAACATTACCTGCCCGCCGTTATTTCTGTTCCCTGGTTGTTCAACCAACAAGAGAATTTTTTCCTGGACCAACTTCTTGTCCGTAATTTTACTGATCACCGCATAATCTCGACCGTTTACGGCACGTATAGAATATATAAACAGTGTCTTGTTAGTCACAAATTGCGGATGAAGAGCAACACCAAGAATTCCCCGTTCTTCAAATAGCGTAGGTTCACTGACAACACGGTCTGTGAGGTCGATATATGTACTTAGTTTGTTATCACTATCACTAGGGTTGTACACTCGTATGACGCCGAGTTGTTCCGCAATAAGGAAGACATTTTGTCCGTCTAAGATCGTTGCTTCCATATGCACGGGGTTGCGTAAAGCGGCCAGTTCCTCTGTGAGACAATAGCACGTGGCGTTTGCAGGCGTATCTAAGCCACGAGTTTCCAATATCACGACACATATCGCCGCCACAAAACAGTTAAAGTATAGCATCATCTTACAGTTTTTTTTATTGATATAACAGCTTTCTCCAGCTCGCTTTCGCTATCACTAGGATACCAATATAAGATGTCACAAAGAATAAAGCTTCCAAAGAAATAATGGCTTCATTTTCTCAGCGGCACGACCAAATTCAATACATCCAGTCAGCTAATTCTTCTCGTATTTCTGCAATAAAAATGGTCGTTCATTCATTTCCTTTATAGATATGATTATTTCCTTTATAGATATGAATTATATGAATATTGGTAACGTTTGCTATTAGATCCCTCGCCACGGATACGTCCTATAGCATGTCGTCACGTAGTGTTTGATTAACAGTGAAAATCCAATTTATGGTTAGGACTTCCTTTTCAATAAAACGGCAATAAATAAGTGATAAAACAATTCATATCGACAGTGGTGACACGTATTGGGATTTCAGCGACAGTGACGTTAAGGCGGGGGCGGGCATTGTTGGAAATTAACAATGTGGTCATTATTAAGTTAAATTTTGAGGGGGAAAGGTCACCTAAAGTCTTTTGAAATGAAACTCACGGACAAAACTCGCAAAATGTCTAAAAAAAAATTACAAATACAAGTAAATAGAGTCTCACCAAAAATAAAAAAGAAGGACATATTGTTAAATAAACTATTATCCACGTGCTTATGTTTATCAGCAGGTGAGCATTCCACCTTGTTTGGTTCCCGTCGCATTACGCCATTATTATCGTAAGCCTGTCGCTCGTGAATAATACGAAAGATAAGCACAGAAGCAAGATAAAATGACAATTTATCAGACTGTCACTAATTACTTGCTATAATCAGTGATAATAACCTTGTTTTTGCTGTAAAAATAAAACAGGTATGTTGCCAAGACAACATAATGACGTCATATTATTTATTGACTGCACCATATAGTCAATAACAATAATGTCGTTACGGAGCCGTAGTGTAATGTTATCACTACGGTTAACACTACGGCGCAGTGATCCTCGACCGGCGTTCTTCGACCAATGTTGGATTAATTATTGAAATACTTCACATTATAACCAACCCCAGTCCCTCTGATGAAACTTAAAGGCTATCAGGCTTTTCTGGGAAAGGTTTTTATGTTATTTTAAAAGCACCATCTTATCATCGCCGTATATAACAATACGACTAACATTTTCATGGAAACAACTACGATAGTGTGATCGTACCATACCGTCTCGATCTGCCTCCGTCACATCGCGTATCGACTTGTAAACGCGATGGTACGATGGCAGAGGTATGTCGCGTTATCGCCATCGTACCATCGTCACCGTACATTCGATATCGTACTATCGCCATCGTACCATCGCCATCGTACTATCGCCATCGTACCACCGCCAACGTACCATCGCCATCGTACTATCGCCATCGTACCATCGCCATCACACCATCGCCATCGTACTATAGCGCATCGACTTGTATACACGATGGTACGATATCGCGTTACCATGTTAAGATATGGTACATCGTATGAATGGTAGAGCTATACTCGGTAACATGTGGTTGGGTGCGAGGGCTAAACTCGGTAACATGTAGTTGGATGGGAGAGGTATACTCGGTAACATGTGGTTGGGTGCGAGGGCTATACTCGGTAACACGTAGTTGGATGGTAGAGCTATACTCGGTAACATGTGGTTGGGTGCGAGGGCTATACTCGGTAACACGTAGTTGGATGGGAGAGGTATACTCGGTAACATGTGGTTGGGTGCGAGGGCTATACTCGGTAACACGTAGTTGGATGGGAGAGGTAAACTCGGTAACATGTAGTTGGATGGGAGAGGTATACTCGGTAACATGTAGTTGGATGGGAGAGGTATACTCGGTAACATGTAGTTTGGTGGGAGAGATATACTCGGTAACATGTAGTTGGGTGGGAGAGGTATACCCGGTAACATGTAGTTGGATGGGAGAGGTATACTCGGTAACATGTAGTTGGATGAGAGAGGTATACTCGGTAACATGTAGTTTGGTGGAAGAGGTATACTCGGTAACATGTAGTTGGGTGGGAGAGGTACACTCGGTAACATGTAGTTGGATGGGAGAGGTATACTAGGTAACACGTAGTTGGATGGGAGAGCTATACTCGGTAACATGTAGTTGGGTGGGAGAGGTACACTCGGTAACATGTAGTTGGATGGGAGAGGTATACTAGGTAACACGTAGTTGGATGGGAGAGCTATACTCGGTAACATGTAGTTGGGTGGGAGAGGTATACTCGGTAACATGTGGTTGGATGGGGTAACATGTAGTTGGTTCGGAGGGCTATACTCGGTAACATGTAGTTGGGTGGGAGAGGTATACTCGGTAACAAGTAGTTGGATGGGAGAGGTATAATAGGTAACACGTAGTTGGATGGGAGAGCTATACTCGGTAACATGTAGTTGGATGGGAGAGGTATACTCGGTAACATGTAGTTGTATGGGAGAAGTATTCTTGGTAACATGAAGTTGGGTGGGAGAGGTATACTCGGTAACACGTAGTTGGATGGGAGAGGTATAATCGGTAACATGTAGTTGGGTGGGAGAAGTATACTCGGTAAAACGTAGTTGGATGGGAGAGGTATACTCTGTAACATGTAGTTGGGTGGGAGAAGTATACTCGGTAAAACGTAGTTGGATGGGAGAGGTATACTCGGTAACACATAGTTGGATGGGAGAGCTATACTCGGTAACATGTAGTTGGATGGGATAGGTATACTCGGTAACATGTAGTTGGGTGGGAGAGGTATACTCGGTAACATGTGGTTGGATGGGTTAACATGTAGTTGGTTGGGAGGGCTATACTCGGTAACATGTAGTTGGGTGGGAGAGGTATACTCGGTAACAAGTAGTTGGATGGGAGAGGTATAATAGGTAACACGTAGTTGGATGGGAGAGCTATACTCGGTAACATGTAGTTGGATGGGAGAGGTATACTCGGTAACATGTAGTTGTATGGGAGAAGTATTCTTGGTAACATGCAGTTGGGTGGGAGAGGTATACTCGGTAACACGTAGTTGGATGGGAGAGGTATAATCGATAACATGTAGTTGGGTGGGAGAAGTATACTCGGTAAAACGTAGTTGGATGGGAGAGGTATACTCGGTAACACATAGTTGGATGGGAGAGGTATACTCGGTAACATGTAGTTGGATGGGAGAGGTATACTCGGTAACACGTAGTTGGATGAGAGGGATGGGAGATCTATACTCGGTAACACGTAGCTGGGTGGGAGAGGTATACTCGGTAACACATAGTTGGATGGGAGAGCTATACTCGGTAACATGTAGTTGGATGGGAGAGGTATACTCGGTAACACGTAGTTGGATAGGAGAGATGGGAGATCTATACCAGGTAACACGTAGTTGGATGGGAGAGCTATACTCGGTAACATGTTGGATGGGAGAAGTATACTCGGTAACATGTAGTTTGGTGGGAGAGGTATACTCGGTAACATGTAGTTGGGTGGGAGAGGTATACTCAATAACATGTAGTTGGGTGGGAGAGGTATACTCGGTAACATGTAGTTGGATGGGAGACGTATACTCGGTGACATGTAGTTGGATGGGAGAGGTATACTCGGTAACATGTAGTTGGGTGGGAGAGGTATACTCGATAATATGTAGTTGGATTGGAGAGGTATACTCGGTAACATGCAGTTGGGTGGAATCGTATACAGCGAACATACAGTTAGGTTTGATTTACTGACGTTGTTGTGACCTATTACACCAACACGTTTCATCATCACACTGCGTCTTTAGCTACTTGGTATTTCTAAGCTTATTAATTAGTCCCCTATCGGTGTGTCACCGAATAGGACTATAGGTTTGCCCCAACCCACCACCCGTCCGTCCCGTTAGTCCGTTATTACGTCAGTCCGTCAGTCAGTCTGTTCCACAAATAATGATCATTAATCGTAAAGAAATGAGTCAAACGTTGCAAAGAAAATGCTAGTTTGTACTTTTATTTGGTATGAAAAAAACATGGCTAATTTAATGGTCTTCAAAGAAATGTATGATCCAATGGGATTTTTTCATGCTCAAGGATTCAGGCTAAGGGCTTGTCATGGGTTTGATTGTTGAGAATTGGACATTAAACTGTGGAGTGCCCCCTATGTAGCTTATATGAACAGGAAGCTTGGGCTTACATTTCGGGTCACTGGGGTCAAGGTCACTTTTTCTAAAAATAGAAAATTGGTTTCTGCTCAATAACTTTACTTAGGAATGAGATATTGTAATGCAACTTTATGGGTAAATAGCTTATTTGAAAAGGAAGTTTGGCATTGCATTTGGGGGGTCACTGGGTTAAAGGTCAAGTTCACTTTACTAAAAATAGAACAACTGTTTCTGCTTATTAACTTTACTTAGGAATGAGATATTGGCCTGCAACTTGGTGTGTAGGTGGCTTATATGAAAAGCAAGTTTGGGATTGCATTATGGTCAAGGTCAAGGTCACTGTTACTAAAAAAGATCCGGTAGGGGACGTGTATTTCTCTGCAATACTTGCGCATCTTGTTTTTTATACCTTTAATGTACAACATATTGACTTCTTCAAGACAAACTACCAGTCCTCTAGTTACGGTGAATGTATCGTATACTTATTTCCGTAAGTATTACTTATTTTAATAGGTATCTTACATAACCAGTGTCAACATGCAGGTATATGCGCTTGCTTTTACTCTTAAAATTGCTATTTTTCTCATAAATATTATTTCCAGCACACCACCTTGTCTTCTATAAATGCTCTAACATTTCTCTTTCTAACTTATTCTTATAATTCTCCACAAAAAACGTTTAGGCTACTTTTATGTTTACTCCTTCTAAATAAGTCAGACCACTTCTGCCTTGCATTACATAAGAACCCTCCTATTGACCCTATGCCCGGTGAGCCATTATCCGGTGCATTGTTTGGACGACCTTTTTATGATGAAATGTCCCTTCTGAAACTTTAGAATATATGACCATCAAAGGTGCTTACATTAACATCTATATCCTGGTCATCTTCGACCCTTGATTGTAAATACAAACGTCTTGGCAAGTTGTGCAGAAACACAAATTTGAAACTGGAACCAACTGGAACCACGTGACCGTAATTTTGTATTTTTTATTAAAGAATTTCTTACTATCCGCATTTAGTTCGTTGATATAGCCTAATGATGTAGTCTCCTTCTTTGTTTATATGTAGAGTTAGTGTCTTTCTGACTTTCTGTATACCTTGGATAGCAGGTGTTCCTGTCTCAGTCAATCAGAAACCTTACCAGTGTATCGGCAAAAAAATCAAACTTTGTTCAGGAGGTCCTGTCTAGACGTTTGTCTTGAAAACAATCAAGCGTCGCAGATGATCTAGACTAACTATATTTATCCCGGACTCAGAAAGATGCTATGGGGGGCACTCCACAGTTTAATGTACATTTCTCAATCATCAAACCCATGACAAGCCCTTAGCCTGAATCCTTGAGCAAAAATAAATCACATCATCATTGTGTCATACATTTCTTAGAAGACAATAAAATTACCCATGTTTCCATACCAAATAAAAGTATCAAAAAGCATTTTCTGTACAACTTTAGTCCCATTTCTTTAAGATTACCCCACCCCTCAAAACATGTTAAAAAACCAATTTTTCAACGTCATTTTACTGTTCATAAAACAACTGTATTTTAGTAAGAATACCGGGACGCAGTCTAATTGGTATACAGGCACTTTATGGGTCTTCTACTACTTGAATGACGTATCAATTTTAGGGACAAGCAAGGTTTTACGCAAGCGTAAAATAGCTGCCGAGAGACAAGAAGTTAACATAATAATATATCAAGTCACGGGTGTTAAAACAACATTGAAAAAAATAAATGTTGTCACGGAGACATAAACACGCCACGACCGTTTTTTCTTACATTCTTCCCGATTTTTACCATCAGTTCTTCCTACCAAGCATTTTAAATCAATGTGGGCGACCTCGCTTCTTTCTGTTCAAAAATCGTGACATGCCTTACATATTGATTACAATTACCTTGTAATACGACGTGCTAGAAGTACACATCACCACAGAAATACAATAGTTCACATGTGCGTTGGAGTGTACATTACAACACATATAAACTGTTCACTGTTACCATGTGTAATTATAAGATTGCGTTATCAAAGTGAAAAATGGAAAGGAATAATATAAACCAATGAACATTTAAAAAAAAAAAGGGAAATCAGCAGGCTTGAACACTACCTTCCTGGGCACTAAAACGGCGCCTCGACCAACTGCACTATTGAGGCTGCTGAACGTCGTCGCTAATATACATTTCAGTAGACTGGTTTACGAAAACGTCTTTTCAGCAAGTGAAATGGTAACCTTTCAATATTACAAAATATGTGTTTATACCATTCAAGTTTTTCAGACGAGTTCTCTAGGAATTGAAGTTGTAAAGCATGCGTATTGCCACTTACATGAGTCACAGTCTGTTAACCATAGACAGAGATTTTAAAGCCATATAAGAGTCAGCTGCCTTCGGCATCTGAATAAAGTCTACAAATTATGATATGCGCATGCGGTAGAACTGGTTCTAACTGTTTTTTACTACAATAATTAGTTGTAAATTCCAGGAATACAGTCTATAAATCAGTTCTCAGCATACGAATACAGCTGGTTCATAATCGGTATCGTCACTGATTATTGATTGATGTTAAACTTTATAAAAGGACAAACGGCAATCTTTGAATTTTTTCAGTTTTTCCCTATACAAGCATTTATGTAAAATTGTGACCCTCGGGGTGGGGACAAATTTGACCTCAGGGTCACCATTTGAACAAACTTAGTAGAGGACCATAAGCTGATGCTACATGTAATACATGAGAGCTCTGTGCCATGTGGTTCCAGAGAAGATTTTTTTCAGTTTTTCCCTATACAGGCCTATGTAAAACTGTGACCCTCGGGGTGGGGCCAAATGTGACTCCTGGGTCACCATTTGAACAAACTTGGTAGAGGACCACAAGCTTAGAGCAAATGCAAAATATTAAACCTGTGGCTCTTGCAGTTTCAGAGAAGACGATTTTGTAAGTTTTTCCCTATACATGTCTATGTAAAACATTTGAACCTTGGGGCGGGGCCAAATGTGACCCGAGGGTCACCATTTGAACAAACTTGGTAAAGGACCATAAGCTCATAGTCAATGCAAAATATCAAACCTCTGGCTGTTGTAGTTTCCAAGAAGAAGATTTTTTTTAAAAAAATCCTATATAAGTCTATGTAAAACTGTGACCCCCGAGGCGGGGACAAATTTGACCCCAGGGTCACCATTTGAACAAACTTAGTAGAAGACCATAAGCTGATGCTACATGTAATACATGAGAGCTCTGTGCCTTGTGGTTTCAGAGAAGATTTTTTAAAGTTTTTTCCTATATGTCTATATGAAAAACATTTTCGACCATATATGGTAATGGCAGCCATCTTGGATGTAGCGCTGACCTGATTTTAACAAATCTAAAAAGCATTCATCTAAGGATCATCCACGTGAAGTTTGGTCAAAATTAGCCAAGTGGTTTCTGAGGAGAAGTCGTTTGAAGAAAAGTTAACGGACGACGGACGGACGACGGAAGACGGACAACACACCATCCCATAAGCTCTGCTGGCCCTTACTATCTAACATTAAACTGTGCGTATAAGCGTTTATTTATCCTCGCTGTATTGCACTAAGCATTTTAGCGAGCAGACCTCGGTTTTAAAGTCTCATCCGAAGGACTGGTAAGGTAGGAAATACTTTTTGAAATATTTCGATAATTAACCCAAATTCGGTCCTGGCTGGGATTGAACGCGCGATCCCTGGGTTACTAAGCCGGTGTGCTAACCATTACACCACGGCGCTACCTATGTAACATTAAACCCTTTCTTCTACTGTAAATTTCCATTGCTAAAAACCTTCACAGACATTAATTTTCTAATTCAATTGCTATTATATTATCATTAAGTTGTCTTTTTGTTTATAATTATGATATTTTCCCAATTCCTCACATTATAATCATGAAACGTGATCCATTACACATACTATTTCAGATGTTTATCATATTCATATTATAACATTATACAACACAGATGCCAAAATTAAAAACATGTTAATTTTGTCTCAAAATGATTAGTTTATCTAGTGCTCATATCTTTCATGATAAATGTGTTTTGATTGTTGACAAGTACAAATTAAAAAAATCTAATATCTACACACTGTTCGTTTAATTTTTATCGTATTAATTCCCTTACTGTTTTCGTATGTAACTGTTCTACCGGCTTGTGATACTTTGTATCAGCTGGTGATACTTTGTATCACTGTTTTCTAGTATTCATGTTCTCTCTGCGTGGATATACGACACCCCATCAGTTGTGTTAATTCTTCCAAAGATAATGTGTCTTTGAATCAGGATCTTGGAGTATTTAATTGATTCGTCTGCGATTTACCATTTAGACACATAAGCAGGTTAGCAGACCTTGGCAATTCCTCCGAGGCATGGTGAGTTTATTATGTTGCTTAAAGCTACAGAGTCTCTATATCAATCGATTTCTTCTTTGTAGGCGTGTCTTTATTTGTAACTTCATGTTCACCAGCTCATGTCGAAATCGGGTATTTAAGCGAGCAAATATAGCGCATGAAATCATTCCATTCCAGTTCAGACCATCGAACAGGCAGGACGTCTTGCGGCCGTCTGGGACAAAGTGACTCCGCAAGGCGTGCCGCTGTCTGGGATCATCCGCCCTACACTGTACAGTGCGCACAGTGTAGTGTAGCCGCGTGGAGGTTGGACTTTACCACAGTATATGTTGTACATATGTTTTTATCCTGGTTTTAACGTGGCCCTAAAGATGGACGATTGATTAACCTTCTACTGGACATTGTACGTTGTAACAGCGAGACACCCCAGGTCACTGCGAGTCCCCGCATAGATGACATGAGGCACCTACGATGATTACAACGAAGACTCATCCTAACCCACCATGGATGCCGACGTTGGAGAAACCCTGCGAGATACTCACTGATCCTGATCCTGTATTGCATAACGGCTTCAGGATCCGCGAGTGAAACGGAGGAGTCCTCACCAACAGAACACGGGCAGCTCATGCAGCCGGATCGTCCTACTTGCGACACATTTGGCGCCTCAAATATCCTCCCTCCTGATTGGCCCAAACGATTTCGAGCCGGCAATCGGATTGACCTAGTCACAATTCTGCAGGCAATCCGATTGGCCAAAATCTTCAAGGGAATTATAATCTACTTGGATTTAAACTTCAACTTTCATCAAAATCAACTTCTGGCTATCTACGTTGGATTTCTTCGCTAACCATCTACTGCTGCTGTTTCTACAGTAAACCACCTTGGACGACGCCCCCATTCCTAGATCCACTCAACTGTAATCTTCTGATGAAAAGCTCGCCAAAAGGCCTAGTGCCATAGGGCGAGGATAAATAAAAACTACTACTCACGCATGAAATCATTTACTGTATATACATCGACCAGTGCACATTGCTCTATAATTACTAATTGTATGTAATTGTGTGTCTATCACAGGTAACAGTAATTTTTACCGAAAAAAAAAGTTAGCTACCTTCGGGGCTCGAACACACGACCTTCTGATTTCAAGTCCTGTGCTCTATCAACTGAACTACACCGCTACTTGAGAAAATAGTATACTAACTACCATATAGTATGAGGCAAAATAACTTAACATATTTGAACGCAACTAAAGATGGATCAATAAATATGCAGTCCATATTGTCGCACGTGTAAATTAACATTGCCTGGTGCAATACTGTATCTTATCAATATGAAACTAATACTTCGTCTCAAATCAACCATATATCGACTTGTTATTTAGCGCTTGATGAGTTTGTGTGCGCGCTCTTATTATTACGTAATGCCTATTAGGTGTTAAAAATGCTATAAAATACCAATAAATAGCAGTGGTCTAGAGGTTCAGCGTACATCTTTCAAATCTTACAAGTGAAAGACTGTGGTTCAAATCCCGTTCCGGGCAACTATTTTTTTATCGTATATATTCTGGAGCCGTATATTTATCGATGTTAGCTGTACGGAGGCTAAATAAAAATGTGAAATTTTACGTATCGATTTCTCCTTATATACCGACTTTTGGGGTGTTCGTCGATTTGAAACTACTTCACACGTGACTCATTCATATTCACGAGTTATTACCAGTTAAAATAGGGACTGTACAGCTTTAAGAGACTCCTTATATAACCTGCAGGACAAACGTAACCACGATACTGACATGGGCTCGCGTGTTTGTTACGGACTTTTTCATGTGCAAATCAATATCTTATTCTAAGTGTTTTACGTCATGTGTGCTTGCTTAATTGCATTTACAGACAATTTACAGGTAACTGTCAGATGCTTTGTATTTTATAGAACAAGAGCTACGCAGGTGGATGCAGACGCTCGTACGCGTAGAGTCGAGTTGACATCGGTGTAACAACACACACAGGTTATATGTCGCCAAAAGAAATGAACACTGAATAAGTGATATCACTTATTTGAATGAGTAGCTCCATTAAGTAAATGTCAGTCAATGATCTACTTTTTGTATTAAAGGTTGAAACGGTGCAATTGTGTCATTTAATTAATTTCATTTAGTAGGCCAATGCAAGTCATGGTGGCCAATATTTGGTATTGGTGAGTATTACTCAACATAATGTTTCTATACAGAACGTTTGAAGTACCTTCGGAGTTGAATTTCTAGGTACCCACGACATGGCTGGTTACAGATCCCTTGAGACTCGTGCGCATGGTGTGGCGTCTATCTTTGACGTGAAATGGTATTAATTATCAACACTTAACTTCATGTATTCAACAATTTATGCGTCCTTATGTGAAGCGTTCTGTGCCTTGCGTCAGAACATCCTAAATATTACATTTCACACAAAAAATAATGAATTACAAACCAATGATAGATCTCATATCCATTTACACGTCACGCCAAACAGAGAGAGACAGCCGCTCTGTATGCCGATCCTAACACTAAGGCATCTCTTGCCCCTTACACGTCGTCCAACTCAATACTAAGGCAGCTCCGTCTCCCTATAGTCCACCCCAACAGTCACTAAGGCAGCTCTGTCTACCTACACGCCGATCATAACACTAAGGCAGCTTTGGCTCCCTACACGTCCAACCCAATACTAAGGCAGCTCCGTCTCCATATATATTTACACACCAACACTAAGGCAGCTCTGTTTCCCTACACGTCCACCCCAACAATAAGGCAGCTCTGTCTCATTACACATCCAGCCCAACACCCACCAAGGCAGCTCTGTCTCCCTAAACGTCCAATCCAACACCAAGGCAGCTCTGTCACTCTACACGTCTACCCCAACACTAAGGCAGCTCTGTCTCCCTAAATGTCCACCAAAACACTAAGGCAGCTCTGTCTCCCTACACGTCCACCCCAACACTATGCAGTCCTGTCTCCCTACAAGTCCACCACAATACTAAGGCGGCTCTGTCAACCTACACGTCCACCCCCAGCAAGATGGCAGCTCTGTCTCCCTATTACACGTCCACCCCAACACTAAGGCAGCTATGTCTCCCTACTACACGTCAATCCCAACACTAAGGCAGCACTGTCTCCTAATTACACGTCCACACTAACACTAAGGCAACTCTGTCTCCCAATTACACGTCAAAACCAACACTAAGATAGCTATGTCTCACTCACCGTCCACAACAACATTCACTAAGACAGCTCTGTCTCCCTACACGTCCACCCCAACACTAAGGCAGCTATGTCTCCCTACTACACGTCAATTCCAACACTAAGGCAGCACTGTCTGCTAATTACACGTCAAAACCAACACTAAGATAGCTATGTCTCCCTCACCGTCCACAACAACATTCACTAAGACAGCTCTGTCTCCCTACATGTGCACCCAACACTAAGGCAGCTCTATCTCCCTTCACGTCCATCCCCAACACTAAGGCGGCTCTGTCTCCCAACACGTCCAACCCAACACTAAGGCGGCTCTGTCTCCCTACACGTCCACCCCAACACTAAGGCAGCTCTGTCTCCCTACACGTCCACCCCAACACTAAGGCGCTCTGTCTCCCTACACGTCCACCCCAACACTAAGGCGGCTCTGTCTCCCTACACGTCCACCCCAACACTAAGGCGGCTCTGTCTCCCTACACGTCCACCCCAACACTAAGGCGGCTCTGTCTCCCTACACGTCCAACCCAACACTAAGGCAGCTCTGTCTCCCTACACGTCCACCCCAACACTAAGGCGGCTCTGTCTCCGTACACGTCCACCCCAACCCTAAGGCGGCTCTGTCTCCCTACACGTCTACCCCAACACTAAGGCATCTCTGTCTCCCTACACGTCCAGCCCAACACTAAGGCAGCTCTGTCTCCCTACACGTCCACCCCAACACTAAGGCGGCTCTGTCTCCCTACACGTCCAGCCCAACACTAAGGCAGCTCTGTCTCCCTACACGTCCACCCCAACACTAAGGCGGCTCTGTCTCCCTACACGTCCACCCCAACACTAAGGCGGCTCTGTCTCCCTACACGTCCAGCCCAACACTAAGGCGGCTCTGTCTCCCTACACGTCCAGCCCAACACTAAGACAGCTCTGTCTCCCTACATGTCCACCCCAACACTAAGGCAGCTCTGTCTCCCTACATGTCCAGCCCAACACTCACCAAGACAGCTCTGTTCTGTCTCCCAATTACACGTCCAAACCAACACTAAGACAGCTCTTTCTCCCTCACCGTCCACAACAACATTCACTAAGTCAGCTCTGTGTCCCTACACGTACACCCAACACGAAGGCTGCTCTATCTCCCTTCAGGTCCACCTCCAACAATAAGGCAGCTCTATCTCCCTTCACGTCCACCCCAACACTAAGGCAGCTCTGTCCCCCTTCCCGTCCACCCCCAACAATAAGGCAACTCTGTCTCCATACACGTCCACCCAACACTAAGGCGACTCTGTCTCTCTACAAGTCCATCCCAACAGTCACCAAGGCAGCTCTGTTCTGTCTCCTACACGTGCACCCATCACTAAGGCAGCTCTATCTACTACACGTGCACCCCAACAAGGCAGCCCTGTCTCCCTACATGTCCACCCCAACACTAAGGCGGTTCCGTCTCACTACACGTCCACCCCAACACTAAGGTAGCTCTGTCTCCCTCCCCGTCCACCCCAACACTAAGGGAACTCTGTCTCCCTACACATATACCCCCAACACTAAAACAGTTCTGTCTCCCTACACATCCACCCCAACACTAAGGCGGCTCTGTCTCCCTCGCCGTCCACCTCAACACTAAGGCTGCTCTGTCTCCATACACGTCCACCTCAACACTAAGGCAGTTATGTCTCCCTGCACGTCCACCCGAACACTAAGGCAGCTATGCTTCACTACACGTCCAACCCAACACTAAGGTAGTTCGGTCTCCCTACAAGACCACCCATCACTAAGGTAGCTCTGTCTCCCTACACGTCAACCCCAACACTAAGGAAGCTCTGTATCTCTCTACACGTCCACCCCAACACTAAGGCCGCTCTGTCTCTCTACACGTCCACCCCAACACTAAGGCCGCTCTGTCTCTCTACACGTCCACCCCAACACTAAGGCAGCTCTGTCTCTCTACACGTCAACCCCAACACTAAGGCAGCTCTGTCTATCTACACGTCCACCCCAACACTAAGGCAGCTCTGTCTCTCTACACATCCAACCCAACACAAAGGCGGCTCTGTCTCCCTCCCCGTCCACCCCAATACTGAGGCAGCTCTGTCTCCCTACAACTCCACCTCAACAATAAGGCAGCTCTGTTTCCCTAAACCTCTAAGTCAACACTAAGGCTGCGCTGTCTCACTACACGTCCACCCCAACACTAAGGTAGCTCTGACTCCCTACACGTCAACCCCAACACTAAGGCAGCTCTGTCTATCTACACGTCCGCCCCAACAATAAGGCAGCTCTGTCTCTCTACACGTCAACCCCAACACTAAGGCAGCTCTGTCTATCTACACGTCCACCCCAACACTAAGGCAGATCTGTCTCTCTACACATCCAACCCAACACAAAGGCGGCTCTGTCTCCCTCCCCGACCACCCCAATACTGAGGCAGCTCTGTCTCCCTACAACTCCACCTCAACAATAAGGCAGCTCTGTTTCCCTAAACCTCTAAGTCAACACTAAGGCAGATCTGACTCCCTACACGTCCAACCCAACACTAATGCAGATCTGTCTCCCTACACGTCCACCCCAACACTAAGGCATCTATGTCTCCCTACACGTCAACCCCAACACTAATGCAGATCTGTCTCCCTACACGTCCACCCCAACACTAAGGCATCTATGTCTCCCTACACGTCAACCCCAACACTAAGAAAGCTCCGTCTCTCTACACGTCAACCCCAACACTAAGGCAGCTCTGTCTCTCTACACATCCAACCCAACACAAAGGCGCCTCTGTCTACCTACCCGTCCACCCCAATACTAAGGCAGCTCTGTCTCCCTACAGCTCCACCTCAACAATAAGGCATCTCTGTTTCCCTACACCTACACCTCTACCTCAACACTACGGCAGGTCTGTCTCTCTAAACGTCCACCCTTAACACTAAGGCAGCTCTGTCTACCTACACGGCCACCCCAACACAAAGGTAGTTCTGTCTCGCTACACGTCTACCCCAACACTAAGGTAGCTCTGACTCCCTACACGTCCACTCCTACACTAATGCAGATCTGTCTCCCTACACGTCCAGCCCAACACTAATGCAGATCTGTCTCTACAAGTCCACCTCAACACTAAGGCGGCTCTGTCTCCCCCCTCTCCCCCACGTCAACCCCAACACTAAGGCATCCCTGTATCCCTACACTTCCACACAACAATAAGGCAGCTCTGTTTCCCTACACGTCCACACCAAACACTAAGGCATCTCCGTCCTCTTACAGTTCCACACCAACACAAAGGCAGCTCTGTCTCTCTACACATTCACCCCGACACAAAGGCAGCTCTGTCTACCTGTATGTCTCCCTTCACATACACACCTACTCTAAGACAGCTTTTTCTCATTACATGTCCACGCCAACCCTAAGGAAGCTCTGTCTCCTACACGTCCACCCAACACTAAGGGAGCTCTGTCTCCATATTACACGTCCATCCCAACACTATGGCAGCTCTGTCTCCATATTACACGTCCACCCAACACTAAGACAGCTCTCTCTCCCTATACGTCCAACTCAACAAAAATGTAGCGCTGTCTCACTACACATCCACGGCAACACTAAGGCAGCTCTCTCTCTCACTACACGTTCACCCACAACACTAAGGCAGCTCTGTCTCCATACACTTCCACACCAACTTTAAGGCGGCTCTGTTTCCCTACACGTCCACCTCAACACTAAGATAGCCATGTCACCCTACACGTCCACGGCAACACCAAGGCAGCTCTGTCTCCCAACACGTCCATCTCAACACTAAGGCGGCTCTGTCTCCCTATACGTCCACCATAACACTAAGGCGGCTCTGTCTCCCTATACGTCCATCACAACACTAAGATAGCCCTGTCTCCCTACACGTCCACGGCAACACCAAGGCAGCTCTGTCTCCCTACATGTCCACCACAACACTAAGGCGACTCTGTCTCACTACACGTCCACCACAAAATTAAGGCGGCTCTGTCTCCCTAAGAATAACCTCCACCTCCACCTGACTGGGGGTTTAAACCGGTTCTAGGGTGCACCAAACCTCACACTAACCCTATGTCAACCCATTAAAACAGGACAGTGTAAATAAAGAAATCCCCGCCATGATCTAATCTCTAACCAACAAGGCAGCATCAATAGGCAATATAAGTAAAACACAAATATGCTCGTGTAAATATAATACAAAAAAACAATAGCCTAGAAAGCCACAATGAAGGTACTCAATGACTTGGCAGAAGCCAGAGCAACAAGAGAATACACCATTAAGGGCACGACAGGAAAGATCATAGACAAACATCAAACGCCACCGTCCCAATGGCCTTTAGGTAGGCGTCATCATAGGGTCCACAGCTTGTCCGGTCATCGTACAATTAAGAGGAAAGCATAGTGGCGAACTGTAAAAGGGTCCACCACCAAGCATGCAGTACGTTGCAAAATGATAGGGTCATAACCTCTTTTGATAAACTTTTTAACAAGTTTAACAAAGATAGTATGAAAGTGACCATGACCAAGAATCTTACGAAGTTTATAAATCACATCAGCATAGAAGTCAGGTTGTGATAGTCCTTGTCGCAGAAGAGTCCTTAAATTACTTTTATATTTGGAAACAAGATCAGGGTTACGAAAATAAAATTTTGCAAAGGTTTTACGAAGTTTATGGTAACGGTAAGAATGATATATCTAACGTTTTCTTTACACTCACGTCAAAAGAATAACCTACACCTCCACCTCAACACTCACTAAGATTGATATATCTAATGTTTTCTTTATACACACGTCAAAAGAATAATCTACACGTCCACCTCAACACTCACTTAGATTGATATATCTGACGTTTTCCTTAAACACACGTCAAAAGAATAACCTACACCTCCACCTCAACACTCACTAAGATTGATATATCTAACGTTTTCTTTATACACACGTCAAAAGAATAACCTACACGTCCACCTCAACACTCACTAAGAATGATATATCTAACGTGTTCCTTATACACACGTCAAAGGAATAACCTACAACTCCACCTCAACACTCACTAAGATTGATATATCCGACATGTTCCTAACACACGTCAAAAGAATACCCTACACCTCCACCTCAACACTCACTTAGATTGATATATCTGACGTTTTCCTTATACACACGTCAAAAGAAACACTCACTAAGATTGATATATCTAACGTGTTCCTTATACACACGTCAAAGGAATAACTACACGTCCACCTCAACACTCACTAACATTGATATAGCTAACGTGTTCCTTATATACACGTCAAAGGAATAACCTACACGTCCACCTCAACGCTCACTAAGATTGATATATCTAACGTGTTCTTTATACACAGGTCAAAGGAATAACCTACACGTCCACCTCAACGCTCACTAAGATTGATATATCTAACGTGTTCCTTATATGTGCACGTCAAAGGAATTACCTACACGTCCACCTCAACACTCACTAAGATTGATATATCTAACGTTTTCCTTATGCACACGTCAAAGGAATAACCTATACGTCCACCTCAACACTCACTAACGTCACGTCCGGAATAACAAGTTTGAAATTTTAACGCTCCGTAAAAATACTTTGAATTTTTATTTTAAAATGGTTATTTAACGTCTAACGTTATGGATATTATCGGAACGATGTAGTAAAATAGTACTGTTTTAATGCGGAAATATTTTTTTTATGATGGATCACCAAGAGATTCGCGAATTAGAAAATCTTTCTTTGCGGAAAATGACGACGGATTCCGCCAATAGCGTTAATTCAGAGAATCTTTCTGAAAAAAAAGGATTATATATTAAACAGAAACAATGCAATGAAGAAAAAACTTGCATCTACCGAAAACAAAGATCTCATAGTGACTGAGACGGGCGGCGGAACAAAACTTCAGATGAACACCGGAACGTATGAACTCTTCAAATACGCAACGGAGAAACTGTTCACATCATCTGAATTGAAGTATCGCTCAAAACAAATCCCGGTAACGGATAGACAAGGTATGTTAATTGAAACGCAGTACAAAATATCCTCTGAAAAGACATCTCTGTACACTCTTAACATGTATCATACAAAATGTTCATGCTTGGTGAATGGAAAGGGTATGAACCACTTCATGAACACTGACCTACATGAGATATTGAACATCATTGAAAAGAAAATGGAAAATGAAAACTGTTCTTTAGATGATTTTAACAAGAACATGAAGGAATTGATCATGTCTTACTATAAATCAGATAGCAATGAACAAAATGTACGCAAAACAGAAAGTGAGGACGACTCCTCCGTGCGTAGCATCGAAGGAGAGACTGATGTTAAATCTCTGGACAATGATTACTCTAATTGCGAAGTAAATGACACTGAACGTGATCAAGCTCAGCTTACAAATGAAAGAATCTTTGCTTTACTCTCAGATAAATGTACAGATACATTGAATTCACAAGGAACACTTCAACAACTTGATGAAACATACGACACCGCAACGGACAACCATTTGGATGATAGCATCACTGAACTAAAATCAGTAGTACAAAACAAGCAAAAACCTGGAACGAAGAAAACATCGAAAAACATACGCCAAAAAGACAAGCTTAATAAGGAACAGGAAAACAAACATGAAATCACAGAATTATATTGTTTCAATGACTGCACCGAAAAGAGTGGTAACATGACTAGATGCAATTGGTGCATGAAATGGTATCATGACAAATGTGTCGGAATTAATCATACAGATAATATCGGATGGTGGAGCTGCGAAGGATGCAGAAATATGCCAATCATGATACAACAAATGCTACAGTCATGTTCAAATGTAAATCATTCTATTGAAAACATATCTAAACAAGTTTCAGATCTTTCGGCTAACGTAGATTCCAAATTCGCACAGTTAGAAGATAGAATAACAGCCTTAAATAAGCACCAGAAATGTCTTAGCCAGGAAAACACAGCTTCAATGTGCGAAATCAAACAAGATATTTCAAATCTTAAAATTGATGTGGACAAGAAAAGCAATATCATCATAACCAAATCACAAGGAATATTTGACAAGCTGAAAACCTCGCAAGACCTGATTAAATATATTCAAGCTACCAAAGGGTGCCAGACAGAAGAACACACCCATTCAGTTACGTCGACCCAGAAAACTGCAGTAACGCAACCCCCTTCATTAACGCTGACCCCTTCAGTTACGCTGATCCCGCAAACCCCTTCAGTAACACCGATCCTGCGAACCCCTTCAGTAATGCCGATGTCGCAAACCACTGCAGTAACGCCGATCCCAACAACTGCAATAAAGCAAGCCCCTTCAGCAACGCAAACCCCTTCAGTAACGCCGATCCCGCATCCACCCTTGGAAATCAACGCTCATGTTCAAGTAAGTCAAAACATGACCTCTCCACGATACGCCGATAACTACAAAAAAAGACATGTACTCCATAACAATACCCTCATCATTGGTGATTCTCTTTTAAAAGGAGTAAAAACAAAGGGTTTATATAAAACAGATGTCAAAACTATGAGAGGCGCCAAGATCCGTGATGTAACTGATATCGTTCCCACACTTGGTATAGGAAAATATAAAACAATAATTCTGCTTGTGGGAGGCAACAACGCCAGTAATGGTCAGACCATTGCACAGATTGAGGAAGAGCTTGAAAGCCTCCTACTCCAAATAAGGGTATATGGACATTCTGAATGCAGTATAATTATCTCGGGATTGCCACCACGACGAGACACATATGTAGAATATGTCAACAACTTGCTGGTCGATATTTGTGATAACTATAATATTCATTATATTCCACAGTATAAAACATTCTTCAAATATCCGTCTTCTTCCGTGATCAACAAACGGTTTTATCGCATGGACGATATTCACCTCAGTGCACAAGGGACAAGTCTCCTCCTGCAAAATATCAATGCAATTAAGCCCATTTTTAAACTAGAAATGGATGACTGTCATAATTGTGGCGAACGAAACCACAATACGGACCACTGTACACATGGCAAACCAATAAGATGTCATGGATGTCATGGATATGGACATAAGCAAAGGAAGTGTCCACATGCTACAAGTTAGGAAAGCGGCAAAGAAGAAGACGCCATTCACCATGTAAATACTCATGGACAAACACTTTATTCTTATAATGTATATAATGCATTAACTAGTATTTGTTCGGAATGTCATTCTTATCTGTGTACAAAGTGTATGCCAACTGATATTCCTTTTGAGGACACTACTACTTCATATCTTAGTGATGCGGCTAGTAATACTGCTAGTAATACAAATTGTAAGTCATCTGATATTATTCTTGAGACCACTACTACTTCATATCTCAATAATGCAGCTAGTAATACTGTTTATATTTCCACTAGCAAAGCAAATGTTTTAAGTAACTTTGAAACCAAATCGAAGCACAATGATGAATGTGTGAGTTTGGGTTTAACAAAAAAGGGACTCAAAATTGCAAATATTAATATAGGGCAACTTCTTGTTGATAAACCTAAATTTGAAGACCTTAAGTTATTAATAACTCAAAAGGAAAATGTAAATGTGTTTGGTATATGTGAAACATGGCTTCAAAATGAAGAAGACAGTAAATTAAACTTAGATGGTTTTAAATTTGAAAGAAGGGATAGAAGTCAAGGGCATAAAGAAAAGGGTGGTGGGATTTTAGTGTATATAAAAGAAAATGTACATTATAAACGTAGACAAGATATCGAACTTGGGAAGATAGAAAGCATATGGTTGGAAATAATACTGCCGAAGTCTAAACCAATTATTATTTGCTCTGTATACAGACCTCCTAGCTCACTTATACAATGGGTTGATGATTTTGAGCAGGAAATCCAAAACGCTTTAGGTCATGATGAAAACGAAATCATCATTATGGGTGATACAAATTATAACTTCCTAAAAAAATCACCTAAAAGATGGTTAGATTGTCTTGATACATACAATTTTACTCAGTTAATACAATCTCCAACAAGGGTTAATACAAACTCTTCTACCCTTATAGACCATATTTACTCAAATAAACCACATAATATATGTGAAACAAATGTTCCAGTATATAGTGCAAGTGACCACTACCCAGTCTGCGCAACAAGACATGCACCCTTCATTAAATCAGATAATACACATACAGAAATAACTTACAGAGATTTTAAGAAATTTGATACAATGCATTTCAATAATAATTTAAATAAAACGTTTGATCTTATCAATATAGAAAGTACGACAGATGTAAACTCTGCCATAAGCTCGTGGAATGATTCTATTCTTAATGTACTAGATAAACATGCACCTATAAAAACTAAACGAATAAAAAGCAACACACTTCCAAGTTGGTTGACTCCTGAAATAAAAGAATCAAGGAATAAAAGAGATTTCTATCATAAGACAAAAGATTTTGGCCAGTATAAACATTGGAGAAATAAAACAAATATTCTCATTGATCAAGCTAAAAAGGATTATTACTACACCAAAGCCATAGAAGATAACAAAAACTCTGGGACCATGTGGAGGTATATAAATGAACTTAAATCAGGGAAAACTAAGTCAAAACACCCAAACAAAGTAAAAATTGGTAATAGGTATGTCACATCTAAGAAAGATATTGCTGATGAGTTTAATGATTTTTTCACAAATCTTTCCAATAATATTTCTGATTCTAATGAAAGTCTTAATCTAGAAAAACTAAGGGATTTTGTTCGACAAAAAATGCCAAATAACAAGGAATTTTCTATTAGAAACATAACCATGGATGAAGTTCTAAAATACATAAATCAGCTTGATTCTACAAAGTCAACTGGTCTAGATGGCATAGGCCCTCACATTTTAAAAACGGCGGCGCCAGTTCTTGCAAAATCGATATGTCACATTATAAACATTAGTATTATGACATGTGTATTCCCAGAAAAATTAAAAAATGCAAGAGTAGTTCCTATATATAAATCAGGTGATGCTAATGATCCCGGTAATTACAGACCAATTTCTATTTTACCCACATTATCAAAAATACTAGAAAGACATATAGCCAATCAGTGTATTGAGTATCTGGAAATGTATGGTCTAATTTATAGGGGACAGTCAGGCTTTAGAAAATCTCATTCCTGCCATACAGCATTAACAAAGTTAACAGATATGTTACTGCAAGAATTGAATAATGGACATGTCACTGAACTTGTTTTTATTGATTTCAAAAAGGCATTTGATCTAGTTAACCATGAACTTTTGTTGGCAAAACTTAAAAGTTATAATTTTGATAAATGCACTTTAAAATGGTTCAACTCGTACCTTACAAATCGATACCAGAATATACAAATTTCGACAGAGCTTTCAAAGCCTAATCTTATAAAAACAGGGGTACCACAAGGGTCAATACTTGGACCACTTCTATTTATTATGTTTGTCAATGATCTACCACTTTATGTAGAAAATGCAAACACAGACATATTTGCTGATGATGTAACATTGTCTACGTCTGGTCCTAATCTTGAAATTATACAAGAAAATAGCCAGCTTAGTCTCAAACAAACAGAGCAATGGGCTAAGCAAAATAAAATGTTAATAAATGAAATGAAAACAAAATATATGATTATAGGTACATCTCAAAAGTTGTCTAAACTTAATAATGAAGTAAAACAATTATATGTTAACAGTACAGCAATAGAAAATGTACAGAGTCAAAAATTATTAGGGGTATATATTGATAAAAACCT
Source organism: Cyrtodaria siliqua (assembly GCA_037043455.1). Lineage (NCBI taxonomy): Eukaryota > Metazoa > Mollusca > Bivalvia > Adapedonta > Hiatellidae > Cyrtodaria > Cyrtodaria siliqua. The sequence continues at coordinate 40,521 of JAWPHD010002796.1, read as the reverse complement.
GTCATGGGACGTCCATGTTGATAATCTTTGTACTTCTTTAACAAACAAAACTAATCTTTTGTGCAAAATCAAGAAATTTCTCACACATGAAACAAGAATTATGTATTACTATGCATATATACAACCAATTTTGGATTATGGTGACACTATTTGGGGAAATTGCTCTAGCAACAATATTAATAGAATCCAAAAATTCCAAAAGAGAGCTGCTCGGATCATCCTTAATAAGCCATATGATGCATCTTCAAAACCCTTATTTAAAGAGCTTAAATGGTTAAATATCCATGATCGAATACAATTTCATAAAGCAGTGCAGGTTTACAAATGCGTCAATAATCTTGCTCCAGACTATCTTACATCTTTGTTTCAAAAGGTTCATTCCTCTTATAAATTAAGGACTTGTTCAAATGGTGATCTAATCGTCCCGAAACATAGGCTAAGTATATACAAACAAAGTATTCGTTATTCTGGTGCTGTCATATGGAACTCAATCGCACCTCCAATGCGACAAGCCAAACATATCAAAGAATTTAAAAAGAAATATTATTCCTATCTTTTAGGTAATACTAGTTAATTTTAATTTGCTTGCATTTGGTTAAGTACTTTAAAATAACTTTAAAAGATTTATATATAGGGACTTTTGATTTTACAACAGTAAACTCTTCAGAATTGTATAATATTGTATGTATATAACCATGTGTGTGTGTTACATGTTTCTTCATTTGATGGCCTCAAGGGAGAACAATTTGTAAATTGATTGAGTTACCATCATTAAATAAAGCATTTATTATTATTATTATTATATTATTACTAAGACTGATATATCTAACGTTTTCCTTATGCACACGTCAAAGGAATAACCTACACGTCCACCTCAACACTCACTAAGATTGATATAGCTAACGTGTTCTTTATACACACGTCAAAGGAATAACCTACACGTCCACCTCAACACTCACTAAGATTGATATATCTAACGATTTCTTTACACACACGTCAAAAGAATAACCTACACGTCCACCACAACACTCACTAACATTGATATATCTAACGTTTTCTTTACACACACGTCAAAAGAATAACCTACACCTTCACCTCAACACTCACTAACATTGATATATCTAACGTTTTCTTTACACACACGTCAAAAGAATAACTACACGTCCACCTCAACACTCGCTAAGATTTATATATCTAACGTTTTCCTTAAACACACGTCAAAGGTATAACCTCCACCTCCACCTCAACACTCACTAAGATTGATATATCCGACATGTTCCTAACACACAGGTCAAAAGAATAACCTATACGTCCACCTCAACACTCACTTAGATTAATATATCTGACGTTTTCCTTATACACACGTCAAAAGAAACACTCACTAAGATTGATATATCTAACGTGTTCCTTATACACACGTCAAAGGAATAACCTACACCTCCACCTCAACACTCACGAAGATTGATATATCTAACGTTTTCTTTACATACACGTCAAAAGAATAATCTACACGTTCACCTCAACACTCACTTAGATTGATATATCTGACGTTTTCCTCTCTGACGTTTTCCTTATACACACGTCCACCTCAACACTCACTAAGATTGATATATCTAACGTGTTCCTTATACACACGTCAAAGGAATAACCTACACCTCCATCTCAACACTCACTAAGATTGATATATCCAACATGTTCCTAACACACAAGTCAACAGAATAACCTACACGTCCACCTCAACACTCACTAACATTGATATATCCGACATGTTCCTAACACACAAGTCAACAGAATAACCTACACGTCCACCTCAACGCTCATTCAGATTGATATATCTAACGTTTTCCTTATACACACGTCAAAATGGTAACCTACACGTTCACCTCGACACTCACTAAGATTGATACTCTAATGTTTTCCTTACACCACGTGAAAATAATAAATTACAGGTCCACCTCAACACTCATTCAGATTGATATATCTAACGTTTTCCTTATACATACGTCAAAATAATAACCTACACGTTCACCTCGACACTCACTAAGAATGATACTCTAACGTTTTCCTTACACACACGTCAAAATAATAAATGATAGGTCCACCTCAACACTCATTCAGATTGATATATCTAACGTTTTCCTTATACGTACGTCAAAATAATAACCTACACGTTCACCTCGACACTCACTAAGATTGATACTCTAATGTTTTCCTTACACACACGTCAAAATAATAAGTTACAGGTCCATCTCAACACTCATTCAGATTGATATATCTAACGTTTTCCTTATACATACGTCAAAATAATAACCTACACGTTCACCTCGACACTCACTAAGATGGATACTCTAACGTTTTCCTTACACACACGTCAAAGGAATAACCTAAACGTCCACCTCAACACTCACTAAGATTGATATATCTAACGTTTTCGTTACACACACGTCAAAGGAATAACCTACACGTCCACCTCAACACTCACTAAGATTGATAAATCTAACGTTTTCGTTACACACACGTCAAAGGAATAACCTAAACGTCCACCCCAACACTCACTAAGATTTATATATCTAACGTTTTCGTTACACACACGTCAAGGGAATAACCTAAACGTCCACCTCAACACTCACTAACATTGATATATCTTACATGTTCCTAACATACAAGTCAAAAGAATAACCTACACGTCCACCTCAACACTCACTAAGATTGATATAGCTAACGTGTTCCTTATACACACGTCAAAGGAATAACCTACACGTCCACCGCAACGCTCACTAGGATTGATATATCTAACGTTTTCTTTACACACACGTCAAAAGAATAACCTACACGTCCACCGCAACACTCACTAAGATTGATATATCTAACGTTTTCCTTACACATACGTCAAAAGAATAACCTACAACTCCACCTCAACACTCACTAAGATTGATATATCTAACGTTTTCCTTATACACACGTCAAAATAATAGCCTACACGCCCACCTCGACACTCACTAAGATTGATACTCTAACGTTTTCCTTACACACACACATTACAGATCCCCTCAACACTCATTCAGATTGATATATCTAACGTGTTCCTTATACATACGTCAAAGGAATAACCTACACGTCCACCTCAACACTCACTAAGATTAATATATCTAACGTTTTCGTTACACACACGTCAACAGAATAACTTACACGTCCACCTCAACACTCGCTCAGATTAATATATCTAACGTTTTCGTTACACACACGTCAAAAGAAGAACTTACACGTCCACCTCAACACTCACTAAGATTGATATAGTAAAGTTTTCGTTACACACACGTCAAAAGATTAACTTACACGTCCACCTCAACACTCGCTCAGATTGACATATCTAACGTGTTCCTTATACACACGTCAAAGGAATAACGTACACGTCCACCTCAACACTCACTAACATTGATATAGTAACGTTTTCGTTACACACACGTCAAAAGAATAACTTACACGTCCACCTCAACACTCGCTCAGATTGATATATCTAACGTGTTCCTTATACACACGTCAAAGGAATAACCTACACGTCCACCTCAACACTCACTTAGATTGATATATCTAACGCTTTTTTTACAAACACGTCAAAATAATAAATTACACGTCCACCTCACCACGATCTGATTGATATTATAACGTTTTCGTTACACACACGTTTAAAGAATAACCTACACGTCCACCTCAACACTCACTAAGATTGATATATCAAACGTTTTCCTTATACACACGTCAAAAGAATATAAGTAATTGTACATAATTGTAAACAGAAACTAACATGACTGCAATCATGTTTATACAAAACAATGGGTCAACTCTGCTGCAGAAGCCTTGATAAATCACTCAGTATGCTGAATGCAAGTAAGCATGTTTATGTATTGAACGTTAAAAAAGAAAACAACCTTACCTGTTGACCTTAATTTCTTGTAACGTCTGAATACTTCCTAGTTTGAATCACTGTAAACAGTAAAGGTACACAACATTATAATCAGCGGTAAAATAAGTACATATATGTAACACGGTTCACCACACACAAATGCGTTATGGGCGTACATATTAAACGTATTGTCATTATAGTGACATGTCAATCTCGCCACAGTTTGAATATCTGCATTATGTATATATCACATCTCGACCGAGGCGATAGCCGAGACATTATCATTTCGAGGGTTGATAATATCCACTGGCACCCTCAAGAGGATGTGATATTTATTTTATAATACCGAACACATACTCCTATATACTAATATACTCGATAATGAAGAAAAAACAAATTGTTTTTGTTGAAAAAATCTTTTGTTAGAACTGAGCTTTTCAAAAAGCTAGCGGGCTGATATTTTGCGCTATCACTCGCTATGACGCGTTAATTGAGGGTGATAGCGCGAAATATCAACCCGCAGGGTATGAGGATTTTACATGGAGTGTTAACAGTGAGGTATAATAAATCATACTATATACTTTCTCAAATCCATGTTTCTAATTTGTCTGTGCAGTGTACCATTGATTGAATAAAACTATGGAAAAACAACCAGGACAAATGGATTTCAGTTTGGTAGTCTCCAATATTTGTCATGTTTTTATTTATTTGTTTGACTCCAATATTTGTCATGTTTTTATTTATTTGTTTGACGTGCATTCGTTACTCTACATGTATATAGTTAATACTTTTACCATATCATCCCATATTTGCAGCTAAATAGTTTTAACAATACATTTTTACTTTTATTATTTTTTATAACTGACTGTATTATTTCATTTGTTTCATGTCCCTTACCAAATGAGAAGGTTTGCTGCAAGGTTGCTGCAAGTTTGCTGCAAGGTTACAGCGAACTATTTTGTTCGCCAGAACAATTCTTAATTGTTCGCCAATGTTCGCCACTAGCGGTGATGTTCCCGCAAACACCATGGTAATCTTTGGCGAATTTGCCGCAAACTCGCAAAAAAGTTATACATTCGCCAGAAACATTTATTTATTTGGAACGTTCGCCATAACATCACCACAAACTTACTTGCAGTTTTTTTGTTCGCCACAACATTGCGACAAACTTTACCATTCCGATTTTTTTATTCGCCATAAGATCACAACAAACTTTTCCATTCTGATCTGCTTTATCTCCGTTCGCCAAAACTTCATCACAAAACTTAAACTTTATACAGATTTTTGGTATTTCTTCTATGTTACTTACATGTATTAATCCAGGAAAAGGTACTCAAGTAAAATGTTCATTTTATGTCAAAAGACCACTTGAACAAGTTATTTTGCTAAGTATAAAACTTTTAGTGGAACCTTATTTTTTCTGTCGGTAGCGCGGCGGATTTGTAACCGGAGGCCCCGGGTTCAATCCTCATAGGTGCCACTGAGTTTCGTCGCTGTGTTCTTGGGCACGACACTTTGCCTTAGCCTCGTCCGTCGAATGGGGACGTAAACTGGGCGGTCCCGTGTATCGGTCTATCCTCCGAGGCACGTTGAAGAACCATAGGAATCTATTGGATATAAGAGTAGGGCACGGTTCCCGGATTCCTATGTATCCTTCCCCTCTCTCTTGGGCGGCTCTAAATAACCTATACTGTGTTGATGAGCCGTTAAACAACATTCAATTCAATTCAATTATTTTTTCAGAAAAAGCCAATATATGTATTATTGTGTTGCAAGAACATTTTTAAGGGAAAATTGACCTATTCGAATATTTAAGAGTACGCATATGAACTTCGAGGGTGCTTCAAAAAGTTCTGTCACTAGGCATATATCCTTTGAACAGGATATTACACTGAGATAAAGTAGTGTTTTTTATAGTACTATTGGGTTCGCTCTCTTAAATTCCACAACAAAAATGAAAAAATTCCGGTTATTTATACCCCTGAATTACCTCCCCTACCACACCTTTTGGATACTGGCATCTCTGAAAATGTCCTTGTTACAAAACGTTGTAAAAGTTATTTGAATAATTCCATGCTTTTAAATTTTCCTGTACGCCATCTGTTGTTATTCGCCCATAATCCATAAAAATAATTGTCGAGAATTCGGAAAGATCTTGCTGCAAACGAGATATGAGTGAATGCATATCCCTTAATTTTAGCAGAAATAACACTGATTTTGTTCATTTTGTTTACGGATATGTTATAATATCTTTTAAATGTCGAAGTTATTCTCGTAGTATTAATATGTTTTCATATTTTTTTACAAATCCTAGTCCTTCAGTGTTCAAATTTCATATTCAACACATTTATTGTAGAATTTTGTACAATGTTTAGTGAAAATATTGATCATCCAAAAACGCTATTTCAGAAGACTGCCCTTCCATTTAATGTCCATTTATCATTAAATTAATTTTTCTAAGACAATGCCTTTTCATCTACCATGCTTAACTTCTGAAAGTTGTAATGCACAAATATAACTGGTAATGTATGAGAAATTTCAAAAGTCTTCGACAAGTACTTAAAGAGAATCAGGCATTTAAAAAAGTAACAATTAACATACCTGAAAAAAACTCAGGACGAAAACGCCTCAGTATGTATAAGTGATGTGTATTAAATGTTCCATAACTTTCGTCACACACAAGATACAGCATTCATTTTACCATCAATGGAATGGTATTGAAACTTTCTTTCATTTGGTACCAACTTCAACACTCACAACGAGCAGATAATTGTTAAAACGCGTTAGTGACAGAACTTATTGAATGACCCTCGTATATATATTTATAAATTTGAAGATATTTGCGACTTGAATCTGAAGTTTGTTTTGTCCTCGTGAGAACAAGATTTTAATAATCACGTCTCAAATATGGCTATGTTTGACGTTTTTCATAAAAGTCGCGTTGCACTCAATTGTCATCGTTTTTAGCATCACAGAGTGTTAGTTTAGTCACATACAATTATATTTTATATCGCACTGTTTAAGTCTTGACGAGACCTTTCATCTTATATATAAATTACATCATTTAAATTAGGCTGTAAACTATTATTTATAGAATTTCCTATGCCTTTCGCCTCTTTTTTTACCAAGGAATTTTAAGAAAAAACAATGTCAATGCCATTTATCTTTTATATGGCTCGATAAAAAACTGCACAATTTTAGTATTTTTTAGAGAATTTAATTTCCTATCGGAATTTAAAATAAAATTTGCTGGTCATCTGAATATTTGTTTCAGTATACTTCCTTTATTGACCCCAAAACCCTTTGAAACAAAACCCGTCTCTGTTGACGTCGTGTCATTCACATAACGACGTCGACGGTATTTATATTAAAGGTATATTGTACATGTTGGTGATATATCAATAATTATTTTTAAATAATCAGCTGTCCATAGTATATTAGTGATAGTAACCTGCTAGACGGAATGTACATGCTATTCAACATAAATTGTTGGTGGGATGGTAGGGTGTTCCTACATTTAGCTTCGCATGAAGTGAATCCCTGCACATTATAGTACACATATCGTAATAAGCTTCTCGAAACGAAGCCCCACGTATCTTCAAACAATTTCAAGTTTTACAACATTATAATAAATAGTTTGGTAACATAGCGAAATGGTGTTGCAAAACCCAAAATAATGTCGAGATCAGCGAGTGTCCCTCGTGAAGACATATTTTCACATATTTATATCGCCAAATAATGGCAAAATTACCCTACACAACCGTTTATCAAAACTCTATCAATGTATTCAGGTCATATAATAATGTATATGTACCAATTAAAAGTATAGATTTATTCACAGGTTCTTACAATAATTGTGTTATTGAATATGCGTAAATGAAGTATGACTTGGTAACTATTAATTCGGCGGTCCAATTTCGTTGTTTGGTATGGCTGGTTAAAACCATTTATATTGTGTCTATATATAGAGTTGGGATTCAAAAATGTGTAAGTTGTATATATATATATATATGTCGGTGAAGTACATGAAGAATGTCCGCAAATGAGATTGGGTTTTATTGCTTAAAACATGTTACCAATGTATACATTATTAAACAACGAATAAGCAGCTGAACATTTACAAAAAACTGATATTAACATATGGACACATGCATGATAAAAGCAACTTAAGAATTAAAAACGTTTGATGTCCTATCCATTAACTTTCAGATATCATCTTGACGTAAGTTGTGGTGTTTTGTTTCAGTAATACAGACATTATCAGAACAAAAATGTGTGCTCGTAAGATAGAATGATGACTGCAATAACCTTAAACATTCAGAAGAAATTTGGGGACAATAACTGCCAACATCGGATTGCAAGTATGATGTAATTAAATCTTAACTTAATAACATAGAGTTGCGTGACAGATATCATCTGACACAATGATAGGACGCCTTATGAAATGTTAAACCATCTGACAAATTTGGGAATGTCCACTTCATATATCTTCCCACCTGCATGTTACTGTATTACGCTACATGTTCAACAATAAACACGCAACTAAGATATATATTCCCTTCAATATAGCAATGAGACAGAAGAACACAATACAATAGCAAATAATTTGAGGATTTGGGAAAAGTGTGTGTGTTAGTAAATGAGCAGACAGATGATTCTTGACCGAGGTATTTTGCATATGCCAGTTTGGTATTTAAATATTTGCATGTACTTACATAAACATATTGTTTAAAAACATTTTCAAGTATAAGAAAGTATGGAAAGCCGTTTGGTTTTTAGCGGGGGTCCCAAACGGCTTTCAATAAAGAAAGACAATTTAACAACACTGCTTAAAATCAAAAAATTCTTTGGCAAAACATGTGTTTTCCACTTTACCATGAGTTATTACCGAAATCACTTTTGAGATTGCACAACGTGTACGTTTGGAACAAATTGTATTCCCCTGCGAGCATACTGGTAATTGTTTAGCAAACGAATATGACCAATGACAGATAGACTCGATACGAAAACCATGCTGTATTACTGCGATACGACAACTTTTGGATTTTCTTCAGATGGCGGGAGGTATACAGTACTGGTTTTACCCAGTAAACAATACGGTGATCTGCATCTACCACAAAAACATTGACCGTCATATATGGCCTAACATGTGCAAAAAATGATGTAAAACACCATTCAACCAAAACAAAACCAATTAAAAACAAGATATCCGGATAGACGGACGGACGGACAGACAGAGACACGGACCTCTCACTGCCCTATTTCATTGTGCGAAGTTTCATTGCAGTTCCATTAGTAGTTTTTGACTTATACTTCGCACAAGAATTATAATTTTACCAAGTGCAATAACTATAGTGAATGACGATAGAGTTGTAGTACTTATACTCGGCACTTCCCCTTATTACCCTCTGATATTTGCGATTTGAATCTGAACTAAATTCAGATTCAAATCGCAAATATTTTCAAATTTACAAATATATATTATAGTTTATATGCGTTACCCTTAAATTTTCCAATAGGTCAATTCCCACTTAATACCAAACATGATAACTCCAACATTTAAAACCAGAACAATTAAAATTGTGTCCCAAGCGCAAAATGATATCAGTATTACTCTGCATTAACATGACCATGATGACAAGTCAATTTAATAGTTTAAGTCATTGTGAATTATTATATAGGAACTATCTACAAATTTAACAAATATAAAATCTACTTTGAAATTTAAGCACACATACTTTAAATAACAAGTATTTAAAAGTCAAAAAATGACAAAAAAATAATGCATGCTTAATATCAGAATAATATAAGTGTACAGTCATGTAGAAACACAATTTATGATAGATTGGGGAGGAAAAGCTGGATAATCTTGCTGACTGGGTCAGTTAATTATTGTTATCAGGTAGTATGCAATTTCCTTTGATCTGATGCAGTATCATGCAGTATCCTGCAGAGATTATTTTATTAGAAACACATGTGTTCAAGAAATTGTGGTATTTTTGAATAAATAACTAGTTATCATGTGTTTATATAGGCAATGGTGTGTAAGTATGTGTAATTTTTTTTCAATGAAATTGTAACAATTTAAAACAATGAATTTGAATGAGTTTATTTGAGTAAATATTTTGAAGAGGATGTTCCACACCTGTATATTGTAAGTATTTTACTGTTTTATTTTTATTTTTATAGGTCGGAAAACAGCAAGTTTTGCATTTTTCATCTGGTTAGGTAACAGTCGCCTGGAACTTTCGGAATCGCCCCAGACTATCATCAGACCAATAACCTCCATTGGTAAATGTTTATATTTATGTTTGTGGGTCTGTCCTAAGGGTCTTGTGCTGATTCTAAGATATCCAGGCACCAAGTGCCTATTGGACTGCTAGTTAGGATGATATTCGACATTTCCATGAAAATGGGAGTAATGCAGAAATAACAGCGCTCGACATCTCCATAAACATGAGAGTAATTCAGAAATGACTGCGGTCGACATCTCTATGAAAATGAGAGTAATGCAGGAACAACAGCGCTCTTGACATCTCCATAAAAATGGGAGTGATGCAGAAATGACAGCGCTCGACATCTCTGTGAAAATGAGAGTAATAAAGAAATGACTGCGCTCAACATCTCATGAAAATGAGAGTAATGCAGAAATGACAGCACTCAACATCTCCATGAAAAAGACAGCACTCGACATCTCCATGAAAATGAGAGTAATGCAGAAATGACAGCCTCGACATATCCATGAAAATGAGAGCAATGCAGAAATTACAGCGCTCGACATTTCCATAAAAATGGGAGTAATGCAGAAATGACTGCGCTCGACATCTCCATGAAAATGGGAGTAATGCAGAAATGACAGCGCTCGGCATCTCCATAAAAATGAGAGTAATGTAGAAAAGACAGAGCTCGACATCTCTATGAATTGACTGTAATGCAGGAATAACAGCGCTCGACATCTCTGTAAAAGTGAGAGTAATGCGCAATGACAGCGCTCGACATCTCCATAAAAATGGGAGTGATGTAGAAATGATAGTAATACAGAAATGACAGCCTCGACATCTCCATGAAAATGAAAGCAATGCAGAAATTACAGCGCTCGACATTTCCATAAAAATGGGAGTAATGCAGAAATGACTGCACTCGACATCTCCATGAAAATGGGAGTAATGCAGAAATGACAGCGATCGGTATCTCCATAAAAATGAGAGTAATGTAGAAAGACAGAGCTCGACATCTCTATGAAATGACTGTAATGCAGGAATAACAGTGCTCGACATCTCTGTAAAAGTGAGAGTAATGCGCATTGACAGCGCTCGACATCTCCATAAAAATGGGAGTGATGCAGAAATGACAGTGCTCGTCATCTCTGTGAAAATGAGAGTAATGCAGAAATGACAGCGCTCGACATCTCCATGAAAATGAGAGTATGGGAGTAATGCAGAAATGACAGCGGTCGACATCTCCATGAAAATGGGAGTAATGCAGGAATGACAGCGCTCGACATTTCCATGATATTGGGAGTAATGCAGAAATGACAGCGGTCGACATCTCCATGAAAATGGGAGTAATGCAGGAATGACAGCGGTCGACATCCCCATGAAAATGAGAGTAATGCAGAAATGACAGTGCTCGACATCTCCATAAAAATGAGAGTAATGCAGAAATGACAGCGCTCGACATCTCCATGAAAATGGGAGCCATGCAGGAATGACAACGCTCGACATCTCCATGAAAATGGGAGTAATGCAGAAATGACAGCGCTCGACATCTCCATGAAAATGGGAGTAATGCAGGAATGACAGCGCTCGACATCTCCATGAAAATGGGAGTAATGCAGGAATGACAGTGCTCGACATCTCCATGAAAATGGGAGTCATGCATAAATGACTGCGCTCGACATCTCCATGAAAATGGGAGTAATGCAGAAATGAAAGCGGTCGACATCTCCATGAAATGGGAGTAATGCAGAAATGACAGCAGTCGACATAAATTTATTTAAATTGTGTCGATTTATTTATTTATAGTGAATTTAATTAAATTGTTGCACATAATTATACTATAACGAAGGTCGATTTATTTAATCACAAACGAATAATTAAATCAAGACTATTTAGTTAAATCGTATTGATAAAATCATAAATTTAAATCGTGAGGATATAATAATCTAAATCGTAAGGATATACTTTAAATCGAGAGCATTTATTTAGTGTCAATTTATTTAAATCGTTCCCATTTATTTAAATTTGGTGCAGTCCATGTTAAATATTGAAAAAACGGCGCACCAATGTTCCATTTCATAATTTCAGTCCATTATTTACTTTGAAAACATTTGTCGCAATGTATTGGCGAACATTGCCGCAACTTTTCAGCGAACATCACCACAAGCATCGCCAGAACATTGCAGAGAAACATTTTATGCAAATGAAGTTTGCTGCAAATTTGCCGCACACTTTTACTATGTAAATGAGGTCTGCGGCAAAGTTGCAGCAAACATCGCCAAAACATCGCCAGAAGAGTACAGCTAAAAGCATTATGCAAATGAAGTTTGCTGCAAAGTTGCCGCACACTTTTACCATGCAAATGAGGTCTGCGGCAAAGTTGCGGTGAACATCGCCAGAACATCACCAGAACCTCATTTGCATATTTGTTCGCTGCAACTTTGCCGCAGACCTCATTTGCATGGTAAAAGCGTACCGCAACATTGCCGCAAACTTGTCTGCCGCAGCTTTGCAGCAATGTTTGCCGCAGAGTTGCAGCAAATAGTCGCCAGAAGCCTATATTTTTGGTAAGGGGTTTCATCAGTTTCGCGCACAATATGACCTATGTATGTGTTGACGTGCCGTACATCACTCACGCACGCACGCACGCACGCACGCTCGCTCGCTCGCTCGCTCGCTCTCTCACTCACTCACTCACTCACTCACTCACTCACTCACTCACTCACTCACTTTATATATTTGCTTTAAAGCAGGATAAATAAGTTGTCTCGATAACTAAGGCCATCCCATCCTTCTTGAGTATGGGACGCGTATTTAAAAGATATTCCAATAGTTGAGCTCATATTATTGATATCCAAATTTCTGAAGTATACTTGATATGATATCCAAAATTGTTAATATTGATATCTTTGCCCCTACCATGCATTAATTCGCATGTATTCTTGATATGTATAATGTAACTGCTGAATCCAACACTTACAGGGTGGGGTGACTTTAAAATGTCGCGAAAAACGTTAAAATCGTCCCAGTTCTATGAACGCTTTCCTTTGCTGTTTATTTATTACTGTACGAATGAGTATGTACTAGGGTGCATATGGGGCAGAATATTCCATTTCTTTATTGTTGGTGAATATTTCAATGTTTTTTTACCCGTATAATCCGCTCCAGGTTCCGAAATTGTTTTGTGTCGGCCTCGCACGCTTAACATATTCGGAAACTGGGGTGGATTTACGAATGAACTACATAGCAACTACCTCAGGGCTATGGAATAAAGTACTAGAAAATCCGCTCTCTTTGCGCTGTAGGCCTATTGAACATGCATATAGTAATACAGTAAACATTAACACAACTTTCAACCACTGCTGTAAAAACTCATACAATATATTTAATACGAACAAGTCAATTTTAAGTAGGCCAATCACATTCAGTTATGTTTAGGAGCTGAAGACATAAATGTGAGTTAATGTGATCACTATCCGTCCGTCGTCGTCAGCCGTCGCGCGTGTTAAATTTTGCTTAAACGACTTCTCAAACACCGCCTGGCCGATTTTGACCCAACTTCACATGGGTGACGCGTAGAAATTTGTTAAAATAAGGTCAAAGCAACATCCTTTAAAAACCTTCTCAAGAACAGTGGCACAGATTTCGACAAGTTGTTTTTTGTTTATAGAAATAATGACAGGTTAATATAGCAAAATCAAATGTGTTCAAAAGAATTTCCCTGGGCCGAAAAAGAAAATATCAGCATACTCAATGCAGCAGTAACTACTGGCAGCTGCACAGACTAGACATCACCAATCAATACTTGAAGTCTCAACAACAGTTAAACACAATCAAATCACAAATATATATTGACATAGATAATGTATTCACAATGCGAAGAGACTTAAGAGAAACGAAAAGCTGGGACAATTCTTATAAATCAACAAATACCAGGGGCATTGACTCCAAAATGGCACAAGGAGATCTTTGGCAGAGTCTTAAAAATGTATATAACCAGAGTGCAGTTGTTTTTGTGAGAAGACAAAATGCTGTAAGGGCACTTCAACATGCAAACATATAATCAAAAGTACCCAGATTCGAATAGAAAAGACGCTTCGAAACTCTGCAAGTACACTTTTAAGAGAATAACTATGTAGTGGATATACAGGCACATTATCGTGACATGCTACAAAGCTAAACAAGGGCAAACGAAACAGTAGAAGATAAAGACCTCGCAGAGAATATGGCTTCAGATTATTATAATATAAAAGAGTGAAAACTGAAGCATATATTGAATTAATACAATGTATAAGTTCAGAAGTTCTTTTAATTAACAGGACAGGACGTTCGTGTTTCTCTCCTGACTGAGAAACTTGAAGAAATAGTTAAATGAGTGCAACAACTGACGGAATCACTAGACAGCATATGGATCTGAGCTAAGTGTCTGTCTTACTATCTTTCTAGATGACAATAGCAAATCATCAACTGTTCAAGAGTGTTTAACAATAGCCGGATATGGTTAAAGAGAATAATTATTTAAAGAGAGAACTTACAACCTTGAGGTCGAAGTCCATAAACACCAGAAGTATCAGTGGCAATACTTCTACACTTGAGATAAATTATTAAAATCGGACATAAAGCCAACACCGTAGCCATTTTATTCCGCTAATTTAAATACAGCATCCATTAGAATGCCAGTCTATGTTCAACGATTATTCTTTGTTTTCTTACTGGTGGTCCTGAGAGATCCATCAAGAATAATCAAAACGCTTGCAGGGTCTTCCCCAGGAAAAAATCCAGGCGCTGTATTTCGGAGGGGGTTGGTGCGGAAGGGGGGTGTCCCCCCTACTGCATCGATTTTTTTTAATTTACGTTCTTGACTTGGTGGGCTCTGAAGTATACGTGAACTTCCTTAAACTCATGTATTATACATTATTTATGTATGATTTTAAGTGTATTATTTAATACAATGTCACAATGAAGAAATAAAAAAAAAATAACCACCTGGTGTCTTCCAACAACAGTTTTATTTTTATAAGTTTTCAAAAAAAAAAAAATTCAATAGTAAACAACACTTTAATAACAAACACTTGGTAGTACTATCTCTCTATGTCTTTTAGCTGCTGTACATTTCAACAGTAAATTCTATATTATTTTTTTATCAGTTTCACTGTTTGTTAATAGTCCATGTTCAACAACCTAAAACGCCATGGCCTCAATGTGCGTCTCGGATTTCTGGTGTCTCACGAGGGAATCTCTAGCAAGCCACATGCATGGTACGTCTACCCAGGTAGCCTTCCCAATCTGGGCACGTTTGGGGCGTCGCTGGTGCCGGATACACAGCTTGCACATCATGCCTGTAAAAACAAAAAACAAAATATTATTAACTCCTCTCACCAGTTCTAAATATTTTTAAACAACAAAACATAATTACAAGACATACCTTTTTTTTAAATTTAATTTTCAGTAATTTTTTTGGTGAAATACATTGCAGTAGTCGGCTTTTTTTATTTTATCATAATTATTCATGTTTAATCTTCATGTACAAATGAATATTATTTTACCAGCCAAAATCTTGTTTTGTGTGATGAACCCTTAAAGAAAAGACAAAAAACTATCAATTCAATCTAAAAATAAAGAGTTTCAATTAATTTACGAACTACAGCAAACAATGTTTACCATTTTCAAACTCGTCAACCCATGGAAAGTCGTTCTTCCAATCTGGAATAAAACCAGATGATCGTTGTTTGATCTTCTTGGGAGTAGAGATACAGACACAGTAGTTTGAGGCTCGGGCTCGGACACGGACGTACTGGGTTCGGGCTCGGACACAGACGTAATAGGTTCGGGCTCGGGCACAGACTGAACAGACGGACTCTGTCGTATAAAAAACTTTACTATCCCCGCAGAACTAGACGTACGTGAACGCTTCATATTTATTACCGAAGTAACATATTACTTCTGATCTTCGGTTTATATACACAAATACATATTCTCAAAATTTAATTTCAGTCACCATATCAAATATGATGTGACCTCTGAACAGCGTAAACCTCCTAAACAACAGTTGCTCCCTTATGATGTTTAGACCCACACTGGTAATGTTGAGATCCTCCAAACACAAACACTGAACTGGCTAGGACATAGAGAGTCCTACTGGCTAGGACATAGAGAGTCCTACTCGGAACTTGAAGAAGATCAATATGCCCCGTGTCTCCATTGTGTTCATAAATCTTGAATGGGACAACTATTATATATTAGATGAGAGTCTGTCAGTATCTGGCCAGGGAACCACTCGTCAAGTTCGTGAAATCTCTGTTAAAGCCAGTGCTTATGGACCCCACCTCCTCAAATTACCGTCATTAAAAAGCAGAATAAAAGAACTATACATATTAAAAAAAAGACGAACTGGAAGTTTATGTTGTTGGTCAGAGTATTGGTCCTGAAAACAGCTGACCATTGATGGATCTCGATCTGCTGGGATGCAACTGCACACGAAGATGTCCTCAGGAAAAGTGTATGTTTTCAACAAATGAACTTAAGTGCACTGATATGTGCCAGCTTACTGACTGTGACAATCGGGCAGTGCTTGAGGGAGTAGAGACGAAGAATCAGATGACGAGGACTTTCCCGAAGAAGACCCAGAGTTAAGATGATGGTTAATAGAAGAGAATCATCTGATAAACATAAAGGATATTTTACTTACGTTAAATATATGTCAATTTTACAAGCACAGTATTGCAAGAGTACATAATAAAGTAAAGTGAAGTTTGTTTTATTAATGTAAACAAAGCATGAAAATCACGAAACTATTCCTTAGATCCTTAGACGCAAAGTGTGGTAGGGGAGCCATATTGATTTTGTGCTTTCTGTCTGTTTCTCTGCGTGTCTGCGTGTCTGTGTCACAAACGATGTCCGATCAATAACTAGAGAATGGTTGGACTTAGGGTCCTCAAACTTGGAAGGATGGTTGGTCATGACAAGTAGATGACCCCTATTGATTTTGGGGCCATTAGGTCAAAGGTTAAGGTTGCTTTGACATTGACTATCAAAACGATGTCCGATCAATAACTAGAGAATGGTTGGACCTAGGGTCCTCAAACTTGGAAGGATGGTTGGTCGTGACAAGTAGATGACCCCTATTGATTTTGGGGTCACTAGATCAAAGGTCAAGGTTGCGGTGACATTGACTATCAAAACGATGTCCGATCAATAACTAGAGAATGGTTGGACCTAGGGTTCTCAAACTTGGAAGGATGGTTTGTCGTGACAAGCAGATGACCCCTTTTGATTTTGGGGTCACTAGATCAAAGGTCAAGGTTGCGGTGACATTGACTATCAAAAGGATGTCCGATCAATAACTAGAGAATGGTTGGACCTAGGGTCCTCAAACTTGGAAGGATAGTTGGTCGTGACAAGTAGATGACCCCTATTGATTTTGGGGTCACTAGGTCAAAGGTCAAGGTTGCGGTGACATTGACTATCAAAACGATGTCCGATCGATGGCTCCCCCACACAAAGTGTGGTAGGGGAGCCATATTGATTTTGTGCTTTCTGTCTGTTTCTCTGCGTGTCTGCGTGTTTGTGTCACAAACGATGTCCGATCAATAACTAGAGAATGGTTGGACCTAGGGTCCTCAAACTTGGAAGGCTGGTTGGTCATGACAAGTAGATGACCAATACTAATTTTGGGGTCACTAGGTCAAAGGTCAAGGTTGCGGTCACATTGACCATCGAAAGGATGGTTGGTCGTGACAAGTAGATGACCTCTATTGATTTTGGGGTCACTAGGTCAAAGGTCGAGGTTGCGGTGACATTGACTATCAAAACGATGTCCGATCAATGGCTCCCCCACACAAAGTGTGGTAGGGGAGCCATATTGATTTTGTGCTTTCTGTCTGTTTCTCTGCGTGTCTGCGTGTCTGTGTCACAAACGATGTCCGATCAATAACTAGAGAATTGTTGGACCTAGGGTCCTCAAACTTGGAAGGATAGTTGGTCATGACAAGTAGATGACCCCTTTTGATTTTAGGGTCACTAGGTCAAAGGTCAAGGTTGCGGTGACATTGACTATCAAAACGATGTCCGATCAATAACTAGAGAATGGTTTGACCTAGGGTCCTCAAACTTGGAAGGATGGTTGGTCGTGACAAGTAGATGACCACTATTGATTTTGGGGTCACTAGATCAAAGGTCAAGGTTGCGGTGACATTGACTATCAAAACGATGTCCGATCAATAACTAGAGAATGGTTGGACCGAGGGTCCTCAAACTTGGAAGGATGGTTGGTCGTGACAAGTAGATGACCCCTATTGATTTTGGGGTCACTAGGTCAAAGGTCAAGGTTGCGGTGACATTGACTATCAAAACGACGTCCGATCAGTCACTAGAGAATGGTTGGACCTAGGGTCCTCAAACTTGGAAGGATGGTTGGTCGTGACAAGTAGATGACCCCTATTGATCTTGGGGTCACTAGGTCAAAGGTCAAGGTTGCGGTGACATTGACTATCAAAACGATGTCCGATCGATGGCTCCCCCACACAAAGTGTGGTAGGGGAGCCATATTAATTTGGTGCTTTCTGTCTGTTCTCTGCGTGTCTGCGTGTCTGCGTGTTTGTGTCACAAACGATGTCCGATCAATAACTAGAGAATGGTTGGACCTAGGGTCCTCAAACTTGGAAGGCTGGTTGGTCATGACAAGTAGATGACCCTACTGATTTTGGGGTCAATAGGTCAAAGGTCAGGGTTGCGGTGACATTGACCATCGAAAGGATGGTTGGTCATGACAAGTAGATGACCTCTATTGATTTTGGGGTCACTAGGTCAAAGGTCGAGGTTGCGGTGACATTGACTATCAAAACGATGTCCGATCAATGGCTCCCCCACACAAAGTGTGGTATGGGAGCCATATTGATTTTGTGCTTTCTGTCTGTTTCTCTGCGTGTATGCGTGTCTGCGAGTCTGTGTCACAAACGATGTCCGATCAATAACTAGAGATTGGTTAGACGTAGGGTCCTCAAACTTGGAAGGATGGTTGGTCATGACAAGTAGATGACCCCTATTGATTTTAGGGTCACTAGGTCAAAGGTCAAGGTTGCGGTGACATTGACTATCAAAACGATGTCCGATCAATAACTAGAGAATGGTTTGACCTAGGGTCCTCAAACTTGGAAGGATGGTTCGTCGTGACAAGTAGATGACCCCTATTAATTTTGGGGTCACTAGGTCAAAGGTCAAGGTTGCGGTGACATTGATTATCAAAACGATGTCCGATCAATAACTAGAGAATGGTTGGACTTAGGATCCTCAAACTTGGAAGGATGGTTGGTCGTGACAAGTAGATAACCCTTTTGATTTTGGGGTCACTAGGTCAAAGGTCAAGGTTGCGGTGACATTGACTATCAAAACGATGTCCGATCAATAACTAGAGAATGGTTGGACCTAGGGTCCTCAAACTTGGAAGGATGGTTGGTCGTGACAAGTAGATGACCCCTATTGATTTTGGGGTCACTAGGTCAAAGGTCAAGGTAGCGGTGACATTGACTATCAAAACGATGTCCGATCGATGGCTCCCCCACACAAAGTGTAGTAGGGGAGCCATATTGATTGTGTGCTTTCTGTCTGTTTCTCTGCGTGTCTGCGTGTTTGTGTCACAAACGATGTCCGATCAATAACTAGAGAATGGTTGGACCTAGGGTCCTCAAACTTGGAAGGCTGGTTGGTCATGACAAGTAGATGACCCCTACCGATTTTGGGGTCACTAGGTCAAAGGTCAAGGTTGCGGTGACATTGACCATCGAAAGGATGGTTGGTCGTGACAAGTAGATGACCTCTATTGATTTTGGGGTCACTAGGTCAAAGGTCGAGGTTGCGGTGACATTGACTATCAAAACGATGTCCGGTCAATGGCTCCCCCACACAAAGTGTGGTAGGGGAGCCATATTGATTTTGTGCTTTCTGTCAGTTTCTCTGCGTGTCTGTGTCACAAACGATGTCCGATCAATAACTAGAGAATGGTTGGACCTAGGGTCCTCAAACTTGGAAGGGTGGTTGGCCATGACAAGTAGATGACCCCTTTTGATTTTAGGGTCACTAGGTCAAAGGTCAAGGTTGCGGTGACATTGACTATCAAAACGATGTCCGATCAATAACTAGAGAATGGTTTGACCTAGGGTCCTCAAACTTGGAAGGATGGTTGGTCGTGACAAGTAGATGACCACTATAGATTTTGAGGTCACTAGATCAAAGGTCAAGGTTGCGGTGACATTGACTATCAAAACGATGTCCGATCAATAACTAGAGAATGGTTGGACCTAAGGTCCTCAAACTTGGAAGGATGGTTTGTCGTGACAAGTAGATGACCCCTTTTGATTTTGGGGTCACCAGGTCAAAGGTCAAGGTTTCGGTGACATTGACTTTCAAAACGATGTCCGATCAATAACTAGAGAATGGTTGGACCTAGGGTCCTCAAACTTGGAAGGATGGTTGGTCGTGACAAGTAGATGACCCCTATTGATTTTGGAGTAACTAGGTCAAAGGTCAAGGTTGCGGTGACATTGACTATCAAAACGATGTCCGATCAGTAACTAGAGAATGGTTGGACCTAGGGTCCTCAAACTTGGAAGGATGGTTGGTCGTGACAAGTAGATGACCCCTATTGATTTTGGGGTCACTAGGTCAAAGGTCAAGGTTGCGGTGACATTGACTATCAAAACGATGTCCGATCGATGGCTCCCCCACAAAAAGTGTGGTAGGGGAGCCATATTGTTTTTGTGCTTTCTGTCTGTTTCTCTGCGTGTCTGCGTGTCTGTGTCACAAACGATGTCCGATCAATAACTAGAGAATGGTTGGAACTAGGATCCTCAAACTTGGAAGGATGGTTGGTCATGAGAAGTAGATGACTCCTACTGATTTTGGGGTGACTAGGTCAAAGGTCAAGGATGCGGTGACATAACCATCGAAAGGATGGTTGGTCGTGACAAGTAGATAACCCCTATTGATTTTGGGGTCACTAGTCAAAAGTCGAGGTTGCGGTGACATTGACGATCAAAACGATGTCCGATCAATGGCTACCCCACACAAAGTGTGGTAGGGGAGCCATATTGTTTTTGTGCTTTCTGTCTGTTTCTCTGCGTGTCTGCGTGTCTGTGTCACAAACGATGTCCGATCAATAACTAGAGAATGGTTGGACCTAGGGTCCTCAAAGTTGAAAGGATGGTTGGTCATGACATGCAGATGACTCCTATTGATTTTAGGGTCACTAGGTCAAATGTCAAGGTTGCGGTGACATTGACTATCAAAACGATGTCCGATCAATAACTAGAGAATAGTTTGAACTAGGGTCCTCAAACTTAGAAGGATGGTTGGTCGTGACAAGTTGATGATTCCTATTGATTTTGGGGTCACTAGGTCAAAGGTCAAGGTTGCGGTGACATTGACTATCAAAACGATGTCCGATCAATAACTAGAGAATGGTTGGACCTAGGGTCCTCAAACTTGAAAGGTTGGTTGGTCGTGACAAGTAGATGACCCCTCTTGATTTTGGGGTCACTAGGTCAAAGGTCAAGGTTGCGGTGACATTGACTATCAAAACGATGTCCGATCAATAACTAGAGAATGGTTGGACCTAGGGTCCTCAAACTTGGAAGGATGGTTGGTCGTGACAAGTAGATGACCCCTTTTGATTTTGGGGTCACTAGGTCAAAGGTCAAGGTTGCGGTGACATTGACTATCAAAACGATGTCCGATCAATAACTAGAGAATGGTTGGACTTAGGATCCTCAAACTTGGAAGGATGGTTGGTCGTGACAAGTAGATGACCCCTTTTGATTTTGGGGTCACTATGTCAAAGGTCAAGGTTGCGGTGACATTGACTATCAAAACGATGTCCGATCAATAACTAGAGAATGGTTGGACCTAGGGTCCTCAAACTTGGAAGGATGGTTGGTCGTGACAAGTAGATGACCCTATTGATTTTGGGGTCACTAGGTCAAAGGTCAAGGTTGCGGTGACATTGACTATCAAAACGATGTCCGATCAATAACTAGAGAATGGTTGGACTTAGGGTCCTCAAACTTGGAAGGATGGTTGGTCGTGACCAGTAGATGACCCCTATTGATTTTGGGATCACTAGGTCAAAGGTCATGGTTGCGGTGACATTGACTATCAAAACGATGTCCGATCAATGGCTCCCCCACACAAAGTGTGGTAGGGGAGCCATATTGTTTTTATGCTTTCTGTCTGTTTCTCTGCGTTTCTACGTGTCTGCGTGTCTGTGTCACAAACGATGTCCGATCAATAACTAGAGAATGGTTGGACCTAGGGTCCTCAAACTTGAAAGGATGGTTGGTCATGACAAGTAGATGACCCCTACCCATTTTGGGATCACTAGGTCAAAGGGTCAATGTTGCGGTGACATTGACTATCAAAACGATGTCCGATCAATAACTAGAGAATGGTTGGACCTATGGTCCTCAAACTTGGAAGGATGGTTGGTCGTGACAAGTAGATGATCCCTGTTGATTTTGGGGTCACTAGGTCAAAGGTCAAGGTTGCGGTGGCATTGACTATCAAAACGATGTCCGATCAATAACTAGAGAATGGTTGGACCTAGGGTCCTCAAACTTAGAAGGATGGTTGGTCGTGACAAGTAGATGACTTCTATTGATTTTGGGGTCACTAGGTCAAAGGTCAAGGTTGCGGTGACATTGACTATCAAAACGATGTCCGATCAATAACTAGAGAATGGTTGGACCTAGGGTCCTCAAACTTGAAAGGTTGGTTGGTCGTGACAAGTAGATGACCCCTCTTGATTTTGGGGTCACTAGGTCAAAGGTCAAGGTTGCGGTGACATTGACTATTAAAACGATGTCCGATCAATAACTAGAGAATGGTTGGACCTAGGATCCTCAAACTTGGAAGGATGGTTGGTCGTGACCAGTAGATGATCCCTATTGATTTTGGGGTCACTAGGTCAAAAGTCAAGGTTGCGGTGACATTGACTTTCAAAACGATGTCCGATCAATAACTAGAGAATGGTTGGACCTAGGGTCCTCAAACTTGGAAAGATGGTTGGTCGTGACAAGTAGATGACCCCTTTTGATTTTGAGGTCACTAGGTCAAAGGTCAAGGTTGCGGTGACATTGACTATCAAAACGATGTCCGATCAATAACTAGAGAATGGTTAGACTTAGGATCCTCAAACTTGGAAGGATGGTTGGTCGTGACAAGTAGATGACCCCTTTTGATTTTGGGGTCACTATGTCAAAGGTCAAGGTTGCGGTGACATTGACTATCAAAACGATGTCCGATCAATAACTAGAGAATGGTTGGACCTAGGGTCCTCAAACTTGGAAGGATGGTTGGTCGTGACAAGTAGATGACCCTATTGATTTTGGGGTCACTAGGTCAAAGGTCAAGGTTGCGGTGACATTGACTATCAAAACGATGTCCGATCAATAACTAGAGAATGGTTGGACCTAGGGTCCTCAAACTTGGAAGGATGGTTGGTCGTGACAAGTAGATGACCCCTATTGATTTTGGGATCACTAGGTCAAAGGTCATGGTTGCGGTGACATTGACTATCAAAACGATGTCCGATCAATGGCTCCCCCACACAAAGTGTGGTAGGGGAGCCATATTGTTTTTATGCTTTCTGTCTGTTTCTCTGCGTTTCTACGTGTCTGCGTGTCTGTGTCACAAACGATGTCCGATCAATAACTAGAGAATGGTTGGACCTAGGGTCCTCAAACTTGGAAGGATGGTTGGTCATGACAAGTAGATGACCCCTACCCATTTTGGGATCACTAGGTCAAAGGGTCAAGGTTGCGGTGACATTGACTATCAAAACGATGTCCGATCAATAACTAGAGAATGGTTGGACCTAGGGTCCTCAAACTTGAAAGGATGGTTGGTCGTGACAAGTAGATGATCCCTCTTGATTTTGGGGTCACTAGGTCAAAGGTCAAGGTTGCGGTGACATTGACTATCAAAACGATGTCCGATCAATAACTAGAGAATGGTTGGACCTAGGGTCCTCAAACTTGGAAGGATGGTTGGTCGTGACAAGTAGATGACCTCTATTGATTTTGGGGTCACTAGGTCAAAGGTCAAGGTTGCGGTGACATTGACTATCAAAACGATGTCCGATCAGTAACTAGAGAATGGTTGGACCTAGGGTCCTCAATTTTGGAAGGATGGTTGGTCGTGACAAGTAGATGACCCCTATTGATTTTGGGGTCACTAGGTCAAAGGTCAAGGTTGCGGTGACATTGACTATCAAAACGATGTCCGATCGATGGCTCCCCCACACAAAGTGTGGTAGGGGAGCCATATTGATTTTGTGCTTCTGTCTGTTTCTCTGCGTGTCTGCGTGTCTGTGTCACAAACGATGTCCGATCAATAACTAGAGAATGGTTGGAACTAGGGTCCTCAAACTTGGAAGGATGGTTGGTCATGACAAGTAGATGACCCCTACTGATTTTGGGGTGACTAGGTCAAAGGTCAAGGTTGCGGTGACATAACCATCGAAAGGATGGTTGGTCGTGACAAGTAGATAACCCCTATTGATTTTGGGGTCACTAGTCAAAAGTCGAGGTTGCGGTGACATTGACGATCAAAACGATGTCCGATCAATGGCTACCCCACACAAAGTGTGGTAGGGGAGCCATATTGTTTTTGTGCTTTCTGTCTGTTTCTCTGCGTGTCTGCGTGTCTGTGTCACAAACGATGTCCGATCAATAACTAGAGAATGGTTGGACCTAGGGTCCTCAAAGTTGGAAGGATGGTTGGTCATGACATGCAGATGACTCCTGTTGATTTTAGGGTCACTAGGTCAAATGTCACGGTTGCGGTGACATTGACTATCAAAACGATGTCCGATCAATAACTAGAGAATAGTTTGAACTAGGGTCCTCAAACTTAAAAGGATGGTTGGTCGTGACAAGTTGATGACCCCTATTCATTTTGGGGTCACTAGGTCAAAGGTCAAGGTTGCGGTTACATTGACTATCAAAACGATGTCCGATCAATAACTAGAGAATGGTTGGACCTAGGGTCCTCAAACTTGGAAGGATGGTTGGTCGTGACCAGTAGATGACCTCTATTGATTTTGGGGTCACTAGGTCAAATGTCAAGGTTGCGGTGACATTGACTATCAAAACGATGTCCGATTAATAACTAGAGAATGGTTAGACCTAGGGTCCTCAAACTTTGAAGGATGGTTGGTCGTGACAAGTAGATGACCCCTATTGATTTTGGGATCACTAGGTCAAAGGTCAAGCTTGCGGTGACATTGACTATCAAAACGATGTCCGATCAATAACTAGAGAATGGTTGGACCTAGGGTCCTCAAACTTGGAAGGCTGGTTGGTCGTGACAAGTATATGATCCCTATTGATTTTGGGGTCACTAGGTCAAAGGTCAAGGTTGCGGTGACATTGACTATCAAAACGATGTCCGATCAATAACTAGAGAATGGTTGGACCTAGAGTCCTCAAACTTGGAAGGTTGGTTGGTCGTGACAAGTAGATGACCCCTCTTGATTTTGGGGTTACTAGGTCAAAGGTAAAGGTTGCGGTGACATTGACTATCAAAACGATGTCCGATCAATAACTAGAGAATGGTTGGACCTAGGGTCCTCAAACTTGGAGGGATGGTTGGTCGTGACCATTAGATGATCCCTTTTGATTTTGGGGTCACTAGGTCAAAGGTCAAGGTTGCGGTGACATTGACTATCAAAACGATGTCCGATCAATAACTAGAGAATGGTTGAACCTAGGGTCCTCAATCTTGGAAGGATGGTTGGTCATGACCAGTAGATGACCTCTATTGATTTATTTTTGTTTAATACATTTTTTTTATTTTTTTTATTTTTTTTTTATTTTTTATTTTTTTTGATTTTTTTTTTATTTTTTAAATTTTTGCATAACAAGTTTTAGGGTCGGCCCCTTAAAAAAATAGAGTCGGTCTGGTTACCTGAACCATACATGTTTTTTATGTGGCCTTACTGATACAGATAGTAGATACACTCACAGGGATACGATCTCGGATCAGTAGAGAACGGTTGGACCTAGAGTTGTCAATTATGCCTGTTTGGGCGAGTGGGGAATCCATACGTTTTTTTCCCATGGACAATAACAATTTCTAGTTGTTTATTAAAATGTCAGGTATTGCATTTAAGAACAATTTTAATTTTAAAGTATGAATACCGTTTTAATATGATTTATGCGTGTTCCACCACCCACCCTACTCCCATAAGTTTAAATATAATTATATACTGATCTAAACATATGTGCTAATGTCCTTGAATTTAACTATCCCCGTTGTCCGCAAGGCGGTCCAAAATTGAATTAATCTTTGACATGAATTTTCGTTATTGTTTTTTCATTTTCAATCGAGAGATCTAAATTGAGAAGAGAAGCGACAGTATCAGAAGTGTTAGCTTTGTTGAGTTGAAGATATTAATGCTTTTATTAACTATAGTAGAAAAGAGTGTTATCATGGTGGCATATAACTGCCGTCGATATAATTTAGTCGCGATACTTTTTTCAGCTATTAAGACGACTTTTAAGCCCTTATAAGTCGACTTATTAGAATCAAGTCTAGATAAGTATCACGACAAACTTTAATCATGAAGTCATGATAATGCTCTAAAGTGACATGCTCGATTAATATGTCGCTATAGTTTTTTAGACTGCAGTGAAGCAGTCTAAGAAGTCTAGTCATACAATTTGTGTGCGTCTATTAATAGATTGTATATGTATGAGTATTTATTTGAGACTGAAGCTGTGATCTTACAACTGACTAAGTTTGATTTATTTTCAATTGATTATAACAAGAAAAAAAATAGAATGTAACTGTATTACTCTATTTGAATGACAAAATGGATACAAGGATTTTTACTTTTAAAATGAGTGATTGCGAGATGGGGATGGGGCAGCTCCGGCGGGAATAACACACCGAGGATTTGACAGAAATTAATCCTGTTTGAAAGGAATGAGGTGTTCCGGCCAAAATATCCGACCCCACCCCAATCCCCACCCTCTGGATTTAGACTCCGCAGAAAGAAAGTCAACAAAATACCCCCTACATTGTTTTCTTCAAGAAATCCCTTACAGAAACAAACAAACGCTACCCTGAAAAGTGTTTCTTCAAACCCCAAACATTTCTTCAAACCCAAAACACCTAGAAAATCTACCCCCATGGATCTTTTGATAATATTTGAAATACCTCCCTGGACCTTTTGCCTTTATCCCCACCCAACACATCTCGAAAATCCCTACCGGTCGACCTCATTATCTCATTCGCTTACCTAAAACTCACCTCCCACACAAAATACAACGCAGTCCTCTGGACAATTTCGAAAATACTCCACTCTTTCTGGAAAAAACTAAAAAAACATGCACACCCAACACCTCACCCCCTTCCCCACAACTCCACCACACCCGCCACCCATCCACTCCCCAAACATCACCCTTCAACAAATTTTCATTCCTTAATGGGTGAGTGTTTATAATCACTGGGGGTATATCCGGTATCAACGCAAATGGATTCTCGACGAAAACTAGTCACAGTTGCGCGACGAAAAGTCAATAATGCCTGTATTATGTAGTTATTCGGCATAATAATGCCATTGTATAAATCTGTCAAGGTGTCCTGACGATTGCAATTCTTATGTCACGGTTTCTCCCTTACAGTGTCACTGATTTCCTACGACAATTACAGGGTTGATTAATGGAGGGAATCGTAGATACCAGTAGGTTTGAGAGTGTGATTGAGGTTACTTTTGAGGAAGGATCTACCATATGCATAAAGCAACTAGATGTTAGTACATCTATGGAAGATGCAAGTGGCGAGTCCATCCGGCAATCGAGTTTAGACAAGCTTAGTTTTTATGCTCAAATCCGAATGGTGAGGGGGCATATACCGTTAGTCATGGCCGTCCGTCCGTCCGTCCTTCCGTCCTCCGTCCCGAAAAGTTTGTGTGTCCACAGTTTTCAACCGATTGCTTCGAAACTCTATAGGACGCTTACCTATGATGTCAAGATGTGCATATCGTTTCGACGTCAAAATCGACCAAGTATTACCGGAGTTATGGCCCCTTTTCCGTCAAATTTTACGTTTTACACTGATTGTTTTGCAGTGAGGGCGGACACAGTTCTAGTTTTACATAAAAATGCATCTGTTTAGTTAGTAATATTATTTATAAGAATAGTATAAGGCAAATTGTTATTTCGCATATTACTGACTGTTGATTATATTTCATCAGTAATATTTTCAAACCCATGGCAGAAGAACGAAGAAAAGTTGAACAATCAACATTGTATTTAAATATATGCAAGTATGTTTAAAGTCAACATGATACTGGATTAATAAATCGAAAGGCTAATTTTAATGTTCAATCCGAGGCTAGAGGGCATAAACGGTAGCCGTTCATGAACAGTCTCAATCAAACGGATACTGCAATATTTTTGTATTTATCGTGTTCGGTGATTTCCAAATGTCTCATTTCATGCTCTTTCTCCTTTTAGCGAGTACACCAGTGAATACAAACTTGTAGTATGTTGGTTACACTACAATCGCATACATATGGTATGTTAAGAAAAAATAATATTATGGGTATGACGAATATATGCAGATTTAGTAGCGTCATAATAGTCTTTGGCACTAGCCTACACAAGCCGCATGAATTGATGTATGGAAAGCCGTATTGGCTTTTATTAATAACATCATTTTGAGATATCACCTATTGGAATAGGCGATGTCTATAAAGGCAATACGACACTCCTTAATGATGGTTGTGTTCATAGTTTTAAATTGTTCTTCTTCCGAACAGTAGGCAGCTAAGTGTATGCACGTAGGCTCATAAAGTTGGTAAGAATCACACTATGTGTCGTTTCTGTTTATGTTAAATGGAATAGTTTTATGATTTATCCCGTAATTTGATTCCTGTCCCTGTGACTTTCGATACATTGTCTAACCGCTTATGTACATGATGAAAACCACAGAGAATAATGTTTGCATCTGCTAGTTGGATTATGAAAAGAAAAAATCGTCGTTGAGTAACCGTTACATTAAAAAATCTTGTCGTCGAGACGCCGTGACAGTTTCAGGGATAAACATTTTTTTAAAAACAGTTCTTTCTTACCCTATGACAAACAATATGAACTAATTATTATTTTTTACTAGTTTGTATATATGTTTTGATAAAGCATAATGTATTAAAGTGCTATACGTTTTGAAGTTTTTTAAGAATTCTTTCAATTTATAAATTGATGTATAAAATGTGGTTTATGTAGAAACTATGCAAAACACCTTTATTAAACATAATTAGTTAACACATAACAGCGTATATAAGGATATATGTCGCGTGAAAAACTCTCTTAAAAGCAGTATGCTTACCATTTCCATTCAAACTCTACGTTTGTAAACAGAGACGTCGTTGAGAATCTTTGACTATTCGTGGCGAAACAGATACCACTGTCGATGAGCATTCGTCACTGGTTTTCGTATAAAATCCATTTGCGCTGATACCGGGTTACACCCTGAGATAATGATGATGTTGACATGATTTGAAATAAAATTGGATTAAAGGGACACTGTACAATTTAGATTAAAGGGACATTTGCCAATATTTTTGGACTTTATTCTAAAATCGTATTTTGAACAAATATTTCATCTAATTCATGTGTATTCTCAGCAAGTGAATATATTTCATTGTACATATTGAATAAATGTGTAGATTATATTTTAAAAATTGTTGTTGTTGGTTTTACACCTCCTTTCTTTTTACTGTTTACCCGTAATGGGTGGGAGCGGATATTGCGCGAAGAGCCCAATTAGCTCAACAATGATGACACCGGGTTACTGACTTAAGACAGAACCCGGTTTAGTACCTACATTTGGGTGTGTTTTGTTCTTAAATATTCCGAAAGTAGACTTGGTGTAATAACGCTCAGAATAACGTTTCGCCTAACTGTTTAGTCCTCCAAAAGTCTCCCACAAACTGTGAGACCATTGTCCCAATAGCCTCTAGAAATTACAGGTCTATTCTCCCTCTGAAACGTTGATATTTTGGAATTTCATGGAAAGCTAAATAAGAAAATACGTTACCTTATACCCATTCCCCCTCGTTTTTATTGTATGTTGGACTTCTTATTAATTATGTTGTTATTTTATTTTATTTTTCTATTTTATTTTATTTTATTTATTTTATTTTTTGTTTGTTTTTGCATGCTCACATACAGGTAGATACGCTCCTTTCTTTGTCGCATTTCTTGACGATTGTATCTTTTGTATCTTTCTTGCGTATTTAGCTACTTGATCACGCACTATACAGAGCTTTTGTTTTTAGACATTTGTTGAATATTCTACATGGCGCGGGGTGGCGGGGGTGTGCGGATCATAACCCGAGGATTAGACATAAATGAACTTCTGTTAGGCAGGAATGAGCTATTCCAGATAATATCCATACTCAGCACCATCACACACACACCCTACCCCGACTCTAAAGTTGTTTTTTAGCCCAGATTACACCACTGGATTTAAACAATAAAATAAAAATGGAGAAGTCTTTCTTCAGGTCCTGTTACGTGGAAAATCTACAAAATACCACATTAATTCTCTGGAAATCCCTTTCTTACCTCCTCCTTTTTTTGTGAAAAATACATCCCCATCCCACACACACCCAGACCACCCTCTCTGGCCTCACCGGATTAAAAACAACAACAACAACAAAAACACCCTGAAAAACAGCGTTCTCCTCTAGAAAATCAGAATAATCCCTAGGTAGAATTTTTTTTAATATTCCCCTGAAATCGATGCTTTAACCCCTCCTAATAAAATCTTGGCAAGTCTAAACAGTATGTCGTTAGTCAGATAATGCTTTACTTTTTTTTTTTTATAGACCAAACATGTAGTGTTTTCTCTAGCAAAAGTATTTTGAATAAGAGTAATAAGCTTATATGTGATACGATTGTTTGGTAATGTTGTATATAGGGTGAACAAATGTGTTAGAGCTTATAGATAAACTTTGATTTGATGCTTAGGGCACATTTTTAATAAGCACGTCTTCTGATTTTTTATTGACCAAAATAATTCAACTCTCACAATTGTCATAATCTTTAGCACACTTCTTTTTTTGACATGATCTGTAAAGGCAGTAAGATTTTGGAGGGGTTTTTAGTGGAAGTTATGAATTCATAATTGTTCGATCGATGCATTTTATATTTTGAAATCCCGGTTCAATAAAAATGCCACCTGTTTAGTACGTGAAAGCACGCAGTGTTGTAAAACGTGTTTTCATTTATAAATCAGGTTAATAGTTAACAACTGCGTACTAACAAATAATTGCGTAATTATCAAAAACTGAGTAACAAAAACATGTTTACATATCTTCCAAATATAAGAGCGGTGAAATAATTAATTAACCTATCATGACATTCATCACTTCATATATGTATCGTAATATGCGTAAAGTATCACTA
Source organism: Cyrtodaria siliqua (assembly GCA_037043455.1). Classification (NCBI taxonomy): domain Eukaryota; kingdom Metazoa; phylum Mollusca; class Bivalvia; order Adapedonta; family Hiatellidae; genus Cyrtodaria; species Cyrtodaria siliqua. Next base: position 8,932 of record JAWPHD010002796.1, on the reverse strand, counting down.
TGACAACAAGCCGTCTATCAGAGCAGTGCTATATAAAGAATTGAAATGTAAGAATACAATTTCAATCGCTGGTTATGGCTTCTGAATGAGTTCAGCGACAGAAGATTAAAGCCAGTGAACTGAATAACAGATTTGTAGTAGCATAAGCAAGCCAATGCATATTGCACAGAAAAGTATCAAGGACGTTCTCTATATTGATTTAGTAACTTTTCTTCTTCATAATGTATGTGTTTTATTGTTAAACGAATTTTAAAAAAAAGATAATTATCAATTTATAATCAGTTGAACGTTAATGTTTCGGAGGAGATGTTTTTAAAACAAATCAGCATTTGAAAATAAGAAAACTATATTTACTGAACCAATAAGCCAACAAACATGGGATGTAGTGTCAGTGCGGTGGAGAATTCAGTGTTTCCGAAAGGAAAGAAATTTAGCAAAAATGGGAATTTGATTATGCCGAAAATGACAGAGGGAGCCGCCAACCAGAAGTTTGATCCGCGATTACCACTGACAGTCCGCCAAAAATTCAACATAATGAAATCTTGGAAAGGAATCGCGAGAAATATCGAGGCGACGGGCATCAATATGTTCTTAAGGTAGATAATATTAAAAGTATAAACGGCAATCTTGATTTTTGATAAACTCGCGGCGTCCCATTAATATTTCTACAATACTTGCATTGTTCAATTAATATTAAATATAAGCATGGTATAAAGCAAACTCTTTTTGCTTATTATTCACTGCATGTTCGTTATATTACACCAATAATATATTTAAACCAATGATAGAACAGAAGAAAATTGGAAAATTTAAACATTTATTTAATTATTTGCAAGCAGGTTTAAAGTCAAAGTGATATTAGCTAGATTAAATAAATCGAGACTCTAATTCCAGTTGAAAAACAATTCAAGATTGCCATTTGTCCCTTTAAGTGCTTCCTTTTCAAAAAATAATTATGTTTTTAAATAGTAACAAAATGTACATGAATGCAATGAATTTTTACTGTATTTCCTAATAAGGAACTAATAAAGAATTAGCATTACCCGCTGATAAACGTAACAGTTTACTTTGATATTCGTATATGAAATGTAAATATTATAATATAGATGGTTGCCAAGCACAGTCGATGTTTTTGTTATAATTTAAATTCTTTCATAGAGATATCCGAACATTTCAACAGTAGAAATTAATACTTTTTTATACACCCGCTTCACAAAGTGAAGTTGTGGCTATTTAACAAATAATGTATGGTCCTCAGCACCATACATTATTTGTTATATTATACCGAATCTGACCAAATTAAAGCAATACGTTTTATGATTTATTTTGACGTCGTTTTTTTCACACGTCCGTTAATATAGCTATCGGACCGGGCGCCCGGTCAATATGCAAGCTTATGGACCGGATGACGTCACATTAAACAAAGAGTGGAATATGCAAATGAGGTATGATATATAGAGAATATTATGTCAGTGCCTTTTACTATCAAGTTTATTAGGCGAGGCTTAGAAAACGAAGAATGGCGAGGCTCTGTCTATCCATTCTTCGTTTTCGTGCCGAGCCTAATAAACTTGATAGTAAAAGGCACTGACATAATATTCTATTTATCATGTAGATTATCCACATTTTTTGTATGAATTACTCTTATTACCTATTTCTCAGAATGTTACGCTTATCGAGGACGCCGCCATGTTGTTGTTTTTGTTTGTTTTATGACATCAGGCAACGTTACGTGCATGACGTCAGTTAGCGTTACGTACAATAAACGCCGAGGGATTCCGCATTGATTTGCTCTATTGGTCAGTGTCTAATAAAGCAAAATTTAATTGGTCACCCCTTTATTAGGCAGAAAAGTGCACAACTGCATGATAAATAGGAATAACGCTGTCCGTAGCGTCGCGTCGCGTCGCGTCGCGTTGCGTCACGTAACACATTTTTATTAATTGCATTTCTCAAACAGTTTCCAATGGATTGTTCCCGAATTTCATTTACACATAACAACTAATGAATTATGTCACACTTCATCACACATTGCTATTACCTAATTTATTACAGTATGTTTAGTTTGTTTGTATGGTGTTTTACGTCATTTTCAACAAATGCAAGGTTATATTTGACGGTCGATTTTTTTGTGGTGGAGGCAGACCACCCACTTTAGAATATGGTCCTTTTTATGGACTTAGAATTTGTCGCGTCTCATAACACCTGTTTGCATTTCTCAAACAGTTTCCAATGCAATGTTCCTCAACTTCACACATACCAACTGATGACATTATGTCCCTCTACCCCACACATTGTTGACTGCCTTATCATGTCACACAATTATGACCCTTTGTTTGACTTAGAATTTTCGACTCTAATATTGTATAATGAACTTCATGAGGCTTTGACTTCAAAAGTGTTCATAGATTGTTATATTACACTTGACATATGGTTCACACATGTTCATATGATGTGTCTATGAATCAAATGTTTCCGATTTCGATTTTTTATACAGAATTATGAACCTTCGTTTTACTTAGATTTTTTTCACATTAAAACAAAAACACTAGTATTTGGACAATTACTACTATTGATTTCTTCAACTGTTCATCACCTTCAGTGATAGTTCTAGATTATACCCACATCGCATTTCTTTACTTGCAGATTGTTCGAAACCAACGAAGAAGTGAGGTCCATGTTCTCAATGCTTGTCCATGGTGGTCAGCAGTATGACATAGCAAAGTTAAGAGAAAGTAAAGAACTTGACAATCATGTGAAAATGGTTATGTACACTCTTGACGAGGCCATATCGTCACTGGATGATATAGACGGTGTAATAAATACGTTACACACAGTTGGCAAGTTTCATCGGCAACTCCAGAAGAGAGGATTTAATCCATCTGTTTTCTGGGTATGACACTGATTTTTCTATTTAATTTTCGAAACGTCCAACAAAGTATGAAAAGCAATATAATTTAAAGAAACTAACCCGCCAAGCAGAGGTCAAAAATACACTACAAAACCGTTTATCAAAACTCTTTCCAAGTGTTCAAGTCATATAATAATGAATAATGCCGATAAAAGCATATGTTTATTCACGGATTCTTAAAATACCCGTGATTTAATATTTTAATATGTGTTAAATGAATTATGAGTTGGTAACTCTTAATTCGACACTTCAGTTTTGGGGTTTGGACTGACTGATTAAAGCTATATTGTGTTTATAGAGTTTAGATTCTATATATGTATATATACCTGTCTATATAGATGGGGAAAACAACATTTATACAGTGCTACAGTTTATAAAAACCCAAGCGCTTTCGGCTTACGCCTTCATCAGGGGTACACAAACACGAAAATAACAAATACGAACAAAAAAAACACTAAAATACACGGCAGTTTAAATAAAACTCTTTAAAAACACAACTTATCGTTTGGCAGTGTTGCAGAAACTAGTTACTTTGAATAGACACTATGGAGCCAAATGTGATACTAATAAAAGAAAATATCTGGTTGGATGAGGGTAAAAATGACCTTGCCCTATTTGGCTTTTTTTTTTTTCCACTACTGAACATATATATTTCATGGGGAAACATGCTGATCGAAAGTCCCTTGCTTCAGCAATTTACCAGTGGCCTAAACTGTATCAAAAAGCATTCCAAATGTGGCTAAAACGCTTAAAACTTTGCATACAAGCTAATGGAGTGTACTTTGAAGGAATGTAAATAATGTTTTTGAAAGTATGCACTTTTTCTAGGAATTACATTACAACTGACAAAATATAATAAACACCCTCGTATAATTGGCATGAACCATCTTCTTGACATTATCTTAGACTATCAAGTTTGTACAAATGAAGCCGCCACTAAGGTTAAAAAGCCCCTTTCCGTGCGTCCTTTGTTTGTATATCTATACAGATCAATGTGCGTCCTATGTTTGTATATCTACACAGATCAATGTGCGTCCTATGTTTGTATATCTATACAGATCAATGTGCGTCCTATGTTTGTATATCTATACAGATCAATGTGTGTCCTATGTTTGTATATCTACACAGATCAATGTGCGTCCTATGTTTGTATATCTATACAGATCAAAGTGCGTCCTATGTTTGTATATCTACACAGATCAATGTGCGTCCTATGTTTGTATATCTACACAGATCAATGTGCGTCCTATGTTTGTATATCTATACAGATCAATGTGCGTCATATGTTTGTATATCTATACAGATCAATGTGCGTCCTATGTTTGTATATCTATACAGATCAATGTGCGTCCTATGTTTGTATATCTACACAGATCAATGTGATTGTGATTTCCTTTAAATCGTCTATTTCTCAGAAGCTGGTTAGCCAATAGTAGTACACTTTCGTATTGACAATTCTCTAATGATTTTCATTAATTTCTTACAAATCATGACCCCCTGGTCAAAGATTATAACAATCCAACAATTATCGCATACTTTATATAGAGTAAGATAGCTTTTTATTTTTAATCTTCACTTCCAAAAAACACATTCTCCTATTTTGCTCTGAGATGTTATATAGAAGATTATATAGTTCCGTAGAATTATGTCTGTACAAATCATAACTCTGAGGTCAAGTATTACAATGCTCCTGATTTCATAGTTACATAGACTGACACAAAGTTGTAAACACAATGCTTTAAACTTCTTCTTGGGAAGCACTGCTAAGGTTGTATTTATATTTCGTACATCTGATTCTGTAGTGTCGCGGCATCTGATTATGTAGTGTCGCGGATTCGTTTGTACAATGATGATTAACGTAACTTCCTCTCAATTCATAACTTTCACATCTGGTCAACTTCCGGTAGGTTGAGATATTCAGTAGGTGAAAATAAAGGGGTTTACTCGGATTTTATACTCAATCTCTATATGAAAAAAGAAAATATTAGACCATGATTTAAATTAAATGTATCCATATTGGTATTTTAAAATCAGACAACACCAAAAGAAAATACATAGATGTACATAAAAAATAAAGCTTTTAATATAATTATCACTACAAACTAGTTTTATAAAGGGCTAAAGTCAGTTGAGCACCAACGATAAACACCGAGTTTACCCCTACTAGAATGTGGAGGTCTTTTATTGTATTGATCACTGATTGGTCAAATTATTTTGATGATGTCATTTGAAAGTTATGAATAAGTTAAGATATGTTAACAAATAGAGTGTCCTAGGGGTCTCTTGGGCCTTTTGTTTATATATAAAACAATATACAAAACTCCATTAATACCATGTCCATATTACAAATAGCACAGCTATAGCCATTTTATTGAACTCTTTTGTCTCTAACTGTCTTGACATTGAGTTGGCCTAAATGTTTCATAACCGTATTAAATTACACCATTTATTTTATCATTGTGGGTATTCATGCATTTTGTATTTCTAATTAAAGAAATCGTCAGTCGGTATTCGCCCTAGTTCTATAAATATATTGTATCGTTCAATGCCATCCAAACACGTTTTCAGTTCATGAAAAGCACATGAAATCCACGTGTTCCCATTTGATTTATAATTCTAATTTCGTATCAATCCAATGATCTTTACTATTTCATTCACGTTATACTGATTCCAACGAAGCCATATATTGTAGAATATCGGAACTAATTAATTATCCGTCTACGTCTCCGGCAGTCCCTTATCTTGTTGATGCCTTCTCTTTGTCGATAGTGAAAGATGAATGTAATTAGTTTAGTTCAGTATATTAATTCTTTGATTATATATAATTAAATATAAAAGAAAATTCCTCTGATAAGAATCAAATGATAAGTTCGTGAACAAGATAAAAAAAAAAAGGCTCTGCCGGATTTTACTTGTGATAACGGGTCCTTCATTTAAACAAACAACAACAAAAGGAATAATTGGCTCCTTCGTTTAGTTCAAAGTTAACGAATTGATTTATTTCTTCGTTTCATACCGCAGTTTCAAACACACTAATTGGTACATTCGTTTATACATATTATAGTTTCAAACGGAATAATACTAAATACTGAAAAGGGGATCCCTTGGAAGCAACAAACATAGACAATAGAGAAAAGTAGCAGATTCGGTTTTATTAAGTCTGTTCAAGAGAGATAATATATGGTGCAACACATCTCACGTCCACCGAACCACACCCCCACCCCACTCCCACTCCCCCACGTCCCCCGGCACCGGCTTAAGTGGTATTCTACTTTCAAGCATAAAGAATGGGCTTGATGATCCCAAAGTTAAGAAATAACACCACTGATTTGTAGTCGGGGCGACCCTATACTACCACCACACAGCATTAAACAAACGCTAATATGAATGTCAATACATAGTGACAAGGGGATCCCTTCGAAGCAAAAACACAGAGAGAAAAGTAGCAGACTTGGTTTTGGTGCTCTACTTTAGTGGTCCCAAAGGACCAGTAAGTGATACCACTACAGAAAAGTAGTCGAGGCAACAATCGCCATACAACACTAAGTAATACCACTACAGAAAAGTAGTCGAGGCAACAGTCGCCATACAACACTAAGTAATACCACTACAGAAAAGTAGTCGAGGCAACAGTCGCCATACAACACTAAGTAATACCACTACAGAAAAGTAGTCGAGGCAACAGTCGCCATACAACACTAAGTAATACACTACAGAAAAGTAGTCGAGGCAACAGTCGCCATAGCAACACTAAACTCATTAAGTTCTTCTCGTATCGTCTTGCATGTCTACCTTTATATAGATGTATTCAATTGTTTCTTCTCCTATATATCTGCTTACATGTTTTCCAGTCTGCTTACAGCATGTCTAGCTTTAAAATGTATTCAACTGTACTTCTCGTATCTGCTTGCGTGTATACATTTGTTTACTGGTTGCAGATGTAATTAACCGTACTTCATGTATATTTATATTGTGTTGCTACTTGCATGATGTATTTACCTGTATTCTGGTATATTGACATCTTGTTGCTGCTTGTAGGTGTATTTACCTGTACTTCTTGGTACCTATACTTCTGGTATAGTGACATCTTGTTGCTACCTGTATATGTATTTACCAACACTTCTGGTATATAGACATATTGTTGCTGCTTGCAGATGTAATGTCCTGTACTTCTGGTATATAGACATATTGTTGCTACTTGCAGATGTATTTTCCTGTACTTCTGGTATAAAGACGTATTGTTGCTGCTTGCATATGTATTTCCCTTGTACTTCTGGTATATAGACATATAGTTGCTGCTTGCAGATGTATTTATCTGTACTTCTGGTATATAGACATAGTGTTGCTACTTGCAGATATATTTTCCTGTACTTCTGGTATATAGACATATAGTTGGCTGCTTGCAGATGTATTTATCTGTACTTCTGGTATACAGACATAGTGTTGCTACTTGCAGATGTATTTACCTGTACTTTTGGTAGATAGACATAGTGTTGTTACTTGCAGATATATTTTCCTGTACTTCTGGTATACAGACATAGTGTTGCTATCTTGCAGATGTATTTACCTGCACTTCTGGTAGATAGACATAGTGTTGCTATGCGCAGATGTATTTCCTGTACTGTTGGTATATAGACATATTGTTGCTGCTTGCAGATGTATTTACCTGTACTTCTGGTATATAGACATAGTGTTGCTACTTGCGGATGTATTTACCTGTACTTCTGGTATAGTGACATATTGTTGCTAATTGCAGATGTATTTACCTGTACTTCTGGTATAGTGACATATTGTTGCTACTTGCAGATGTATTTACCTGTACTTCTGTATAGAGACATCTTGTTGCTACTTGTAGATGTATTTATCTGCACTTCTCGTATATAGACATATTGTTGCTACTTGCAGATGTATTTACCCTGATACTTCTGGGCACAGTTGTTCAAAGATCGGTTAACTTAACCGAGCGTTAAGTCAAAATTCAAATCTCTCTGAATTTCCGATAAATGAATATCTACCAGAAATTGAGCATCGTGAAAGAATTATGTTAAGAAGAAATGGAAATTAGAAACTTCTATTAGTACAAAACATATATTTATCAGAAAATGTACTTTGAAAGTTTACACTTAACCAAGGATTAAGCTAATCGATCTTTGAACAACTGGGCCCAGGCATATAGACATTTTGTTGCTGCTTGTAGATGTATTGTTGCTTCTTGTAGATATATTTATCTGCACTTCTCTCGAATAGTGACATCTTGTTGCTGCTTATATATGTATTTACCTGAACTTCTCATATACTAATTGCTACTTGCTGTTTTAGCAGACGTATTTACACTAACTTCTCATATACTAGTTGCTACTTGCTGTTTTATGCAGACGTATTTACCTGAACTTCTCATATACTGGGTTGCTACTTGCTGTTTTAGCAGACCGTATTTACCTGAACTTCTCATATGCTAGTTGCTACTTGCTGTTTTAGCAGACGTATTTACCTGAACTTCTCATATACTAGTTACTACTTGCTGTTTTAGCAGACGTATTAACCTGAACTTATCATATATTAGTTGCTACCTTGCTGTTTTAGCAGACGTATTTACCCGAACTTTTCATATACTGGTTGCTACTTGCTGCTTGCCAGACGGTATTTACCTGTACTTCTCGTATACTGTTGCTGCTTGCTGCTTGCAGACGTATGCAACTGTACTTCTAGTTTTATTGATACCGTGTTATGCTTGTAGATGCGTTCAACTATTGTTCTCGTTCAATGACATTTTGTTGTCAGTTTTTACTAATACAAATTAATACGAACTCGGTTTTGGTAATATTTCAGCACATAGAGAATAGAACGGACATACAAACTGTTCTAGACTTTGTCATTTATTCGTAACGTTCTTAAACTATATGGGGGTATTTCTTACTTTCAAGTATTCATTACTCATTTTCCACTTGTACATACATACTGTAAACTGTTCAACATCCACCTGGTCTCACTAGGTCATCAGACTTTTCTCTGCAGTCAACA